>OX456524.1:107358649-107628649 GCA_949748255.1 Eustalomyia histrio | reverse complement strand
TCTCGGTGAGGTCAATTCACTTTTTTTTATACATTTTTTTTTTTATTATTTTCTTAAGACTTTTTTTTTGCTTATTTTTGTTTTTTTAACATTTAATAATTAATTTATATAAAATTTTATATTAATAATTAAATAATCCATAAATAGGCTAAAAACATCAACATTTTTATAAAAACCCTCTGATACAAACAAAATACAAACGTTTTTATACCTTTCACCACAGGTGGAAGGGTCGCGGGTTCGTTAAGATTTTTTTTTGTTTATTTTTTGTTTTTTTTTTACATTTAATAATTAATTTAAATAAAATTTTATATTAATAATTAAATAATCCATAAATAGGCTAAAAACATCAAAATTTGTATAAAAACCCTCTGATACAAACAAAATACAAACGGTTTTATTTCTATTATTTGCTACGATTTAAAAGAATTTATAAAAAGATTTTTAAACCATTTTATTTCTCACATATTAAGAAAATTTTATACATAATTTACCTTTGAGTGCAACTATTTTAGGTCATAACTTATAATAATTTATAAAAAAAATTATAAACTATTTTCCTTAAAATTTTTAAAATTAAGCTAAAGAAATTACAAATATTTCTAATAAAAAATCGAAATAAAATCCTAAATGCAAATTTGCCAGCTAAATCAAACTATTTTGTAGAAATAAAACACATGCAGTTCTAGTGATTTCTTTTAACGATTTGTTGAAATTCTTTTCTTTCACCTCTTAACCTTTTATACACAAACAACAAACACTATTCTAGAGCTGTATTATGACCTATGGATACGTCTTATATAGCAAAAGATCGAAAATCTTTAGTATAACATATTTGCTGAAAAACTCGGAAATATCGGTTCAGATACAAAAAAGTTATGCCCAAAACATACATTTTTTTAAAATACATATTTTCTGGAACCATAAATCTTCCCGAGTCCAAGTTTTATCTCCAAACTAAATGGTTAATTTCCTCTTAAAGGCGTCCGTATATAAATCTGTCCATTTCATATATGTCCATATATAAACTTCAGTTTTTTCCCAACCATGGTGAAGGGTATATAAGATTCGGCATAGCCGAATTTAGCCGCTCTTACTTGTTTTTTGCTAATTTTAGCAAATCGGTTTTCAAAAATTTGTAAAATGATTTCTGAAATTAGCAACAAAATTTTGTAAATATTCTGTAAAAATTCTGTAATTCGTTAAATGTAAATAGCAAAAGGATTTGCAAAATAATAAATTTTTACTAAAAATCAGTACAAAAATAATAAAGTTGGATTGAAAACCGCTTACAAATTTTTGTACTAACTTTTTTTTCTGGGTGTAATATGAATTGATTCTCAGCAAATTGTTTGTCCCTGGGCCAATGAATACTTAAGCAACGAATTTCAATTAAATATTTCTATATTTGCGATCAGTAGTTTGTTTACTAGGCTTATTAGCACACAGAAGGACAGACAAGCGCCGGTTAATCAGGCAGTAATTCCGAGTCGTTTGGTATACTGGGTTTCAGACAGATATTTTTGGTAGTTACAAATATCAGCACAAACCCATAATACCCTCTCCACGTAGAGTTTTGGGGTATAAATATTGTTTAAAAAAGCTCTTCGGGAAAAGTCGCCTTAAAATCGAGGGATTACGAATTTCAAAAAAAAAACTAAGCTACCCCTTCAATTTAATTAAATGGTTCCATACCACACATGTATTATTTGTTAAAAAGATTAGATCAAATCAAATCTTATATAAATACCTTAATTAATCAATATTATTTAGATATACATAGCATAACAAAATCGGCTGAATGTTTTTTCAGCCACCCTGTATGTAGTGCACCAGAACTGCCTAGATTTGCTTAAATCTAATTTAAATCTCAAATTTGTTCCCAATTCTAAAATCAAATCATATCTGGTGTTATTATACGTAACAAGATCTGGTCTGGTCTGATTTTTTTACCGGTAGATGGGCCTTCAAAAAACCTCTCATTATTATACGCAGAAAAAAATTTGGTCAATTTCCAACAGAAATTCGGTTTCCACAACCAAATTCGGTTAATTCACCTAAATTTTTGGTTGGAACATCCAAAATATTCAGCAATAAATAACATGTGAATTATAATTGACTAAATTTGTTTGAAATTATAAAATATATATGGAAACACTAAAATTGTTAACTACCTTTTTAACCCTTAAACATGAAATAGAACCTCTAAAAAAAAGACTTGTCTATTTTTTCTCTTCCCTATCATATATCTGAATTTCATAAAGATGAGTGGAACCAATTTGGATAGTTTTTTTGATGACTTAGTTGCGGAATTTTGGAACGAATTAAAAAAAATTATATCTTGTTATTATAGTGTTTATTTCGAATTTCGATCGTCGCTAATCCATTGAAATATTACTAGAAACTATAAGTATGTAGCATAATTTTTCCGAACCATTCTACAAAATTTTTTTAAGTCCACAGAAAATCACAGTTAAGATAACTACAACTGCGATTTCATTATAAAATGAATTAATAGTGCAGTCATATTTAACTGTTTAAAATTCTTATAAAACAACTGGCAAATTAAATAAAAAATTGATTGGAAAAATTAGGAATATTTTCTAAAGATCATGCTTCAGGTAAGTTATGTGATTTGTCACCAGAGCCAAGGTTTAGAAAAATTTCGGCGCTTGTCCAAACACTCTTCTTCAATTGCTAAGTCTTAATTTTGGGTAATTACATTTTTTTAAGCTTTGAATTAATTCTAGTTAAGCAATTAAATTGAAATGAATTAAAATGTACATAATAATATTAAATAAAATAACGGTAAATATTAATTCAACTGCATCTCGTTCATAATTATGTTGAATTAATTAAAATAAATGTCGAGTGGTATGTTTCACTTTTCATGACACTCGTGGTTAAGCATAAGTTTTTTATATCAACTACATTTCATGTTTTCGGAAAAAGTACAAAAACAACAAAAAGAAATTACAAACAAACATCTTTTGTATGACACCTTTAGCTTCTTAGCAGGAGTTAAAAACATACAATAATTACAGACAAACACATACCAGGAAACAATTTTAATTAATTTAAAACAATCGCTAAAAATCCTGTGAGAAAAAAACTTTAAAAGAAAATATAACAGAGTTTAAAAATACAATTCGGCTTAACAATAAGGAATTCCAGGAGAAAAAAAAACCCAAATGACAAGTGTAAATTTTCCAAATTAATAATCATAAGCTTAGTAAGTGCTACACACAGAAAAAAAAGTCAGTAGAAAAATTTGTAAACGGTTTTCAATCCTACTTCACTATTTTTGTACTGACTTTTAGTAAAAAAAAGTTATTAATTAGTAATAATTTTTACATTTTACAGATTACAAAACTTTTACAGAATATTTACAAATTTTTGTTACTAGTTGGTAGTGTGCTAGCTTATCAGTGCGGGGGTCGTGAGTTCGATTCCCACCAGAGGCTCTGGTCTGTTTTCGCTACAACGAGCCGTTGGCCTTTGTTGCTAGTGCTCGGTAAGGGTATTAGGATATAATTTGTAATTATATGATTAATATAAATAAATAAATAAATAAATAAATAAATAAATAAATAAATAAATAATTAAATAAATAAATAAATAAATAAATAAATAAATAAATAAATAAATAAATAAAAAAATAAATAAATAAATAAATAAATAAATAAATAAATAAATAAATAAATAAATAAATAATAAATAAATAAAAAAACAAGTAAGAGCGGCTAAATTCGGCTATGCCGAATCTTATATACCCTTCACCATGGTTGGGAAAAAACTGAAGTTTATATATGGACATATATGAAATGGACAGATTTATATACGGACGCCTTTAAGAGGAAATTAACCATTTAGTTTGGAGATAAAACTTGGACTCGGGAAGATTTATGGTTCCAGAAAATATGTATTTTAAAAAAATGTATGTTTTGGGCATAACTTTTTTGTATCTGAACCGATATTTCCGAGTTTTTCAGCAAATATGTTATACTAAAGATTTTCGATCTTTTGCTATATAAGACGTATCCATAGGTCATAATACAGCTCTAGAATAGTGTTTGTTGTTTGTGTATAAAAGGTTAAGAGGTGAAAGAAAAGAATTTCAACAAATCGTTAAAAGAAATCACTAGAACTGCATGTGTTTTATTTCTACAAAATAGTTTGATTTAGCTGGCAAATTTGCATTTAGGATTTTATTTCGATTTTTTATTAGAAATATTTGTAATTTCTTTAGCTTAATTTTAAAAATTTTAAGGAAAATAGTTTATAATTTTTTTTATAAATTATTATAAGTTATGACCTAAAATAGTTGCACTCAAAGGTAAATTATGTATAAAATTTTCTTAATATGTGAGAAATAAAATGGTTTAAAAATCTTTTTATAAATTCTTTTAAATCGTAGCAAATAATAGAAATAAAACCGTTTGTATTTTGTTTGTATCAGAGGGTTTTTATACAAATTTTGATGTTTTTAGCCTATTTATGGATTATTTAATTATTAATATAAAATTTTATTTAAATTAATTATTAAATGTAAAAAAAACAAAAAATAAACAAAAAAAAAAATCTTAACGAACCCGCGACCCTTCCACCTGTGGTGAAAGGTATAAAAACGTTTGTATTTTGTTTGTATCAGAGGGTTTTTATAAAAATGTTGATGTTTTTAGCCTATTTATGGATTATTTAATTATTAATATAAAATTTTATATAAATTAATTATTAAATGTTAAAAAAAACAAAAATAAGCAAAAAAAAAAGTCTTAAGAAAATAATAAAAAAAAAAATGAACAAAAAAAGTGAATTGACCTCACCGAGATTTGAACCTCGAACCCCACGGCCTTAGAGAAAAAAAAAAGTATTTGTGACACAGCGTCTAGACAACTAAGCTATTGAAGCTCACACAAAATCATCGTCAATAGAGGTACATATATAAAAGTCTTCGTTCATTAGAGATTTGTTTAGTTTTTATTTAAATGACAAATCTTTATATGTGTGTTGTTTGTGTATAAAAGGTGGAGATGAAAGAAAAGAATTTTAATTATTAATATAAAATTTTATATAAATTAATTATTAAATGTTAAAAAAAAACAAAAATAAGCAAAAAAAAAAAGTCTTAAGAAAATAATAAAAAAAAAATGTACAAAAAAAAAGTGAATTGACCTCACCGAGATTTGAACCTCGAACCCCACGGCCTTAGAGAAAAAAAAGTATTTGTGACACAGCGTCTAGACAACTAAGCTATTGAAGCTCACACAAAATCATCGTCAATAGAATAACATATATAAAAGTCTTCGTTAATTAGAGATTTGTTTGGTTTTTATTTAAATGACAAATCTTTGTATGTGTGTTGTTTGTGTATAAAAGCATAGAGGAAGAATAGTATAGAGGATGCAACGCCGTCAGCGGCCAAATAAAATATTATACAGAATACAAAGGTTCGGAAACTTGGAGAAAACAGGGGAAAATTGAGCAAATTTCCCTGATTTCTGCAAAAATTTGAGTAACTTTCCCTGTTTTTAAACCTTTTTTTTCAAATCCAATTGAGAAATCTGCTAAAACTAATTGGATTTGCAAAGAAATTCAATTGGAATCGCAAAAAAACCAATTTGAAAATAAGCTGAACCTTTGAAATCTGCACATACAAAAGAAAGAGAACGTTTTTTACGACGTGAGAGACATCGTCATGGTGTGATAAAAGGTGGAGACACACCATGACGATGTCTCTCACGTCGTAAAAAACGTTCTCTTTCTTTTGTATGTGCAGATTTCAAAGGTTCAGCTTATTTTCAAATTGGTTTTTTTTCGATTCCAATTGAATTTCTTTGCAAATCCAATTAGTTTTAGCAGATTTCTCAATTGGATTTGAAAAAAAAGGTTTAAAAACAGGGAAAGTTACTCAAATTTTTGCAGAAATCAGGGAAATTTGCTCAATTTTCCCCTGTTTTCTCCAAGTTTCCGAACCTTTGTATTCTGTATAATATTTTATTTGGCCGCTGACGGCGTTGCATCCTCTATACTATTCTTCCTCTATGGTGGAGATGAAAGAAAAGAATTTTAACACATGGATGTGTTGTTATGCTCAAAATTCTACATACATATTAAACAAAGGGATTTTACTGGAAAAATTAGAGGTAGTCCTGGTTTTTTGCTAATATCTCAGCCATTTATTAACCGATCTGTCTGATTTTTAATAGCAAACAGAAATGGATCACATGTAACAGAAATAAAAAAGAATCAAGTCCTCATTATGTCTGGGTTCTTCGGAAAACCCATTTCAACACACAGACGGACAGACGGACAGACGGACATCGTTAAATCAACTTCGCTCTTCATAAGGACCCAGAATATATATACTTTATAGGGTCTAAGATCAATATTGTAGAAATTACAAACGGAATGACAAACTTATATATACCCTTCCACCTATGGTGAAGGGTATAAAAATTACTAATTTTAAAAAAGTGGATATTGAACGAAATGTTATTTCTAATTAAAACTTACACCTACAAAATTAAATGGCCTTAAAATGTTAAATAGATTAAAAAAAAATGGATCGGAAGTCTAAATATAGGACATCCACTTAAAATAGCAAAACAGAAATTACCAAATTAAAAAAAATGATAAATTCCTTTATGTTTTTACAATTTTTAAACCTCTGATTTTTTTTTTAATTTTGTCTAAAATATTTTTTGAAAAAAAATGAAATTTTTATGTAAAAATAAAAAAAATAATAAATTTGAAATTTTATACTAATATTAATAATATATAGTAAATTTTTTTGCTGATTATAGCAAACAGATTTTAAATTCCACTTTACAAAAAGTTTACTAAAATTTAGTAGCGGCAGCTAATTTTTTTTACAAATTTCATTGCACTACCCGTCAGCTGACATGTGTTTCTAAGGTTAGCAAAAAATACCGCTGGGCTCAAATTAGCAAAATTTTCCGTAATAACAGCAACATTTTCAGTTACCATTACAGACTTTTTTGGTGAGTGTAAGATCAAGCTCACATTCAAAAATCCTTTTTAAATTGGACTTAAACGAAATTTAGGCATACAAAATGTTATTTGGAACCAAAAATCTCGGCTCCAAATTTTAAGAATTTTGGAACCAAAAATCTCGGCTTCAAATTTTAAGAAAATCTGACCATATTTGGACTAAATGCCCATATGAACGCTTCCTGGTATTTGCTTTAACTTTAATCAAATTACAGGTTGCAAATATAAAGATATTTGGCTGAAATTTTGTGCATGAGATTCTATTTGAACATGGACGAGCTCCAATTTAATTTGGTTAGAATCGGTCAAAATTTACACTTACCTTCCATAGACAGGTTTCATATGAATTGGACAAAAACCGCAGTATCTGGTTGGAATTCGGGCTGTGAGTATAATATGAGACTGAAGTCATGCATCTAAATTTAAAGAAAATCGGACCATATTTGGATCTAGTCCGCATATCAATTTACCTTCGCGGAATTTTCTTAAATGATCTTTTTGGAAAATTTTGTTTTATATTTTCCAACGTGTTTATAAAAAAAGGATCAGGGCCCTTCCCAACATTTCCCGAAATTTGATCCATATTATACTTCGTGTCGGATATCATATAGTCGGCATGTCCGACTTTAATCTCTTTACTATTTAAAATATTTAAATTATGTGGTATCTGTGTCCACCACATATGCAATATCGGATACTTTATCCCTGTGTACACTCACAAAAAAAAATTCTGTAATGGCAACTGAAACTTTTTCTATTATTACGGGAAATTTTAGCAACACATGCCTGCTGACGTGTAGTACAATGAAATTAGTAGAAAAAATTAGTAGTAAATTTTCGTAAACTTTTTGTAAAGTGTAATTTAAAATCGGTTTGCTGAAATCAATAAAATATTTAATAAATATTATTAATATTAGTACAGCCAAATTAGTATAAAAATTAGTAAGCGCTACTAAATTTTAGTAAATTGTTGTAAACTCAGTGGATATTAATTAAAAAAAAATATTAAAATGCACAACTTACTTCAATTATTTTTATATACAATTTAGCTTTAGCTTTTAGCTTTTAGCTGCTAACCATTTGAAATCGCCTGCCGAATTCGAATATACAAATTTATATTTTTTTATCAAAGAACATTTTTTTATTTCTTTTTTTTTCAAAAAACATTTTATACAAAATCAAAAAAAAAATTATAGGCTTAAAAAATTGATAAAACGTAGACGAATTTATAATTTTGTTTTAATTTGCTAATTTTTGTTTTGAAAAATATTTTGAGTAAATTTTTTGGATTTTAAGGTCAAATTTTAATTGTTTTAAGGGCTGATTTTTGGAGTTTAAAATGTTTTTAGTGCTATTTTAAGTGGATGTCCTATTTTGGGACATGAGTCGGTTCTGAAAAGTATTTTTCAACCTATGTAGGATTTTAAGGCAATTTAAGTTTTTAAGTATAAGTTTTAATTATTAGAAATAAAATTTCCTTCAATGTCTATTTTTATTAAATACATAAGTAAATTTTTTGCTTAATTAGGCAAATCGGTTTTCAATAATTTGTAATGAAGTTAGCAATATAAATTTTTTAATATTCTGTAAAAGTTCTGTAATTTTTAAAATGTAAATAAGAAAAATGTTTACTAAATAATATTTTTTTCACTATAAATTAGTACAAAAATAGTAAAGTGGCATTGAAAACCATTCACAAATTTTTCTACAATTTTTTTTCTGAAGTTTCAAACATGTTTTCACAAGTTTAAAACATGTTTTCATGCAAAGATGGGTTCATATTTGATCCCACTTTTTAGCCATTAAACGTGAGATTAGGCCGAATAAAAATATAAGTGGATTGTTTTTTTTACGCAGGGAAAACAGATTTGTTGTGACAACGCAATATCTTGTCAACCGAATGGTTTGGTTGGAGCCACCGACATATTTGTTTATGGCGACCGAAATTCGGTTAATACGATATTCGGGAACACATTTGATTGCGACAACTGAATAACTTGTGTTTTTTTTATTTTCTTTGTTTTATTTTTTACCCACGTATGAGCCAAAAAGCAGAAAATTTTAGAACGCTAAATAAACTTGCAAAAGTGTGATTTAGCAAGTTCATTATGTTTGTGCAACTAATCTATTCCATTAAGAATAAATTCGTTTGAATCTAGTTTCGCTGTGTAGTATTAAATCAAATCAACATCTTTTAGAATCCTTAATTTATTTTACAATTTTAAATTATTTTTACATGGTTTTTGCAATTGTTAGTTGTAGTTTTTTTCTTGTTGATTCCTTGAAGACATCCAAAGTTTTATTATGCAGTTTTTTTTTTGTCTTAATCCAACTTATCTCATTTCATTAAAATTCATTTATATAATTGCGTTATACCCTTAGGCAGTCTACCATTTGCAAGAATACATTTACCTCACACAAATACATATGCACTACACTCGCATTGACAATCTATTAAATGTTTGTATGTATATGAAGAGAAAGTTGAAAGGCCTTAAAGTAGGCAAATGTTTTTTTTTTTAAGAAAATATTTCAATTATGTGTAAAAGGATTGCAGTTCCCAAGTAAATTTTTGTTTTTTAAATGTTGATTAAAAATTTTTAATAAAATCGTTCCAGAACTCATTTTGAAGCGTTAGCTTTAACAGTTGTAGAACTATTTCTATATAACTCAGCAAAATCATGGTATCAACAACTTACCAGCCTATTTACTCGCTTAATTACTTTTGTTCGCGATGAGCCCAAAAGTAATGAGTGGCCATTACCTTCTTACTTACAAAAAACACGAAGTAATGGGTGGTCATTACCCTCTCGCTTACGAACAGCCAAAAAATAATGAGTACCCATTACTTTTTGGGCATTGCGAACAAAAGTAATTAAGCGCGTAAATAGGCTGGTAAGTAGTTGATACCATGGTTTTGTTGGGAAATCAATTCTAGTCTTATCGTCTTTTACTTTAAAAAATTTTAAAACTAGTTTTGAAAGTTTTGCATTCAAAGAATAAGTTCTTATTTTGTTCATAGAAATCATAAGTTTGAGAAATCCTCATAAACATTTTTTTTTGCTGGGTTTGAAAATACTTTATTCCCTTTTATTTCGATGGCATAATTAAAACAAAAAAAATACTGTGATTATTTGTACAATTGAATAATTTATTAATTTTTATAACATTATTATTTTTTTATGAAATAGAAAGTTTTTTAAAATGTTCTTATCGTTTTGTATACGGAATTATCACTTATATACAATTTTTATTTTAAAAATTAATTGTTTTGTTTTGAGTTCACAGTACGCTGTGTTGCACAGATTTTATAAAAGCAAACGGAAAGTGGGTTCAATGAAAAACTTGCTGTAAAATGCTGAAATTGGAAAGACTTTACAAAAATTTCGGTAAAATTAAATAAATAATATAACTAGTTTTAACAACTGCATTAGCAGTTTAAAATGTTTACAAAACAATTTTCCTTAAAATACAGATTTTGTAGTACTTTTTTTTTGCAATAAATCAACTTACAAAATATATAAATCCCCCCGAAAAAGCACCATTAAAGTAAACTCAAATAGAATGCATGAACTAAAAATTAAACCAAAACTTTCTTTAAAATAATTTAAAAATTTTCCTCAATTTAAGTTAAATTTTATTAAAACTTTGAAAATTTTTTCTTAAAACGAATAAAAATTCCCATGTTGGGGTTAAAACGAAATAGTTCACTCCTTTCTTAAGTAATATTTCTTGATCTTAGGAAAAACAGGTATATTAAATGAAAATTGATAAATTTTAAAGAAAAACATCTTAGCTTTAAGAAATTTACATAGTAAAAAATAATTTTTTTTTTTTTTGATTTACAAAATTTACAAAACTTAATTGAATTATGAAAATAAATATAGATTTTACTTATGCTGTAATTACAAAGGTTTTTGGCCTACTTTTAAATAACTACTAAAATATAATAAAACTAAGTTTAGCTTAAAAAAAATAGAACATAATTTGCTCCCATTTAGTTCAAAAAATGTGTCTAACTTAAACTGAAAAAGTACTTGAACTTAATGATTGTTCATTTTTTTTTTGCGAGTAGTAAAATTAACTAAATTTTAGAAAGCCATTTCTAAATTCAGTTTTTAAGTCTACAACTTTCTAATTTTTAATAATTAAAAATTAGTTCAGGCAATTAAAAACAAAAATTTATAAATTTTTTTTCCTATGTAAAAATAAAAATTTATTTGGTTTTAGAAACTGATGAACTATTTCTAGCGATATATTTTTAAATTTTGTAAGCGATTTTACGCTTTTATGTGATAATTTTGATTGCTGACTACAATACAAAATATGGCAAGTTCATTTTATACATTACTTTATATTTATCGAAGGCACAAATAATTTTTTTTACTTAATAATAAAAAAAGTTTAAATTTGTTTATATCAATTAAAGTTTAAGCTAAAAATGCCATAAAATAAACTTATGAAATTTTTTCATTCTCCAAAAATAACAAGAAATGTAACTGTGATATTTTGTATTTATGTAACAATTTTATTAAATTAGTTAATTTAAGAAGACAAAGGACCCCCAGTGTTCCTTAGCCATAGATGCTGTGTGATCATTAATTAATTACGAAACTTTGTCACAATTTATTACGTTTCAGGATATCCTGCAGTACATTTTTTTAATTTGTTACCTCTTTGCTAATTAAATTTAATTTATATTTTAAATACATTAGTTTAGTATAATTCAAAAATATCTTTTGAACTTAAAACCAAGGAAACATTTTCTAACCAACAGTAACATTTAAGATGATATATGAACTAATTACGAGGAAATTTTACTGTTTTTTAGTAAAAATTTAGTAATTTTAACCAAATTTTGATTTGCCATTTTCATTTCCAAGTTTCCTCCAATTAAGTTAATTTTTCTAAATTCTAGTTCATTTATTTTTGGGATCAGTACACCCAAAAAGACTGTGGTTGTTGCCAAGAGAGCGGGAAGCTGGAAAGTGATATATTTTTTGTTTTTTTGAGAGAAGCAAAACTCAGGAAATTCTTCCTACTAATTACTAACCTACAAGAAATTGCTGATAGAAACTAACACATACAAACTTATTTTCTAACACACTTGCAGCAATTTTGTTGCTGTCGGCGTTGACATACTGGGGTTTTTCGTACCAAATTCCGATAAACATTTTGTTAAATTTTCTCCTTTACTTACTCTTACTTTGGCATCATTTTTGTTTACGTATTTGATCATCAGAGTATATTTTTTAAAAGTTTTAGTGTTTTTGTCTTTTATTTAAATAAATTTCGTGCAAATATTTTGATTTTATATATTATGGAATTGTGGTGATTTTTTTAAACAATACTTTGTTAATAAAAAATATTACGCAATGGCAACGCTGACTAGTCAGCTATGACGATATTTACATCATTACTGATTAGTAAAATAGTGTGGAGTGAGCAGCTTAGATATATATTTTACTAGTTCATGAAGTTCACAAGTATTAGAGAGAAACTAACCCAACATACCAAATAACTTGAGAAAAATATTATTATAAGCTTACAAGCACAAGCCTTAAGCTTGAAAAAGACTTGAGAATATATTGAAAGAGGCTATCGTAACAATTGTAGAATAATCAAAACGGAACCCTCGTGAAATTATTATGTGGGTATGATTACTATAAGCTTATTCTTGCAATTGTAGAATAAGCTTACAAAAATAATATATTATTAATAGTTGAAAAAGAGAAATCATAATTATTTTCTTTAATTTAATTTATTTTTTATTTTAGTTTTAAAAATAAATAATAATTACTCATTTTAAATATAAAAAATAATAATTCGTTTTAAATATAAATAATAATAATTAATTTTAACCATAAATAAAAATAATTAAATTTAATATGCAATTGCACATTCACTATATAAAATTTACAACTAAATGTACACGCAAAACACGTTTGACAAATTTAAAGAAAAAGTAATGGCACTTTTTGTATGCATTATAAGCGTAGAACAAAGACAACAAGACTAGAATGTATTGAAAAATATTTCTATTTCAATCGTCATAATGCGTTGTTCAATATGTGCACACTTTAGAAAAAGTTATGCATAATAATCTTTTCTCAAGCATTGTTAAATACTGCTTGTGAATTCACATTTTATAAACATTATAATAAGCGAAATTAAGAAAAGCTTAAAACACACTATAAATATAAGCTTATTCTCAAGTTGTATTGCAGTTTGATTGCTATATGGTATATTGGGAAATCACACGTACACGAATATTTGCATCAGTTTTCTCACATTGCCCTTAATAAAATGATAGAAACTCTGATGTATATACCCATCAGAAATGACCATCAGATGATGCATCAAATCAACCGTCATTGTTCTTGTAGGGTAATTAATGTGTTGCTTTCTTTTTGGAATGGGAATAGAGGAGATATGAAAGGTGGTGGTAAAAGATGAAGGGTTCCAAATATGGCAACACTGTATTTGCGCGAGATGATAAATCTTGGAGCAGTTGTTGCTCGCCATCTAAGTGAGAGTTGGCTTAATCGGTGAAGCGTTTTAGTTTATAGCCCTGTTATGTTATTTTACTGCGGTGCTTCGGGAACACTGAAGGTGGACGTTGCGATATGTATGAGTGATAGAAAACTCATACATATTATTTTCTATTATTAATGTTGCCGTCGCTGGGGATGGAATTCGCAACATTCTGTGTAACAGTCCAATGCGCTAACCATTAACCCAGGTTTTGTAGGGAACTGGGAGACAGAGAAACTTTCGGCTTTTACGCCTTCCAGAAAAGTTGATTGGGAGATTATTTATTTCGCGATTTGGAGGAAATCTCTAGAATCAGAATTCTGAGATTCGTGATATTTGCTAAAAGAGTGCGGGGCAGCTTGGATGTCATCACATCTTACTGATCTTTTTTACGCGGATTATTGTTTCTTATCTGGTAACGCTAGGGACCCAATCGGTCTATGCGAGGTCTTTTTGGCGAGGCTTTTTTTAATTTCGTAAGTTTGTTTTTTATTTTAAATAAAAGTTCTTAACCTCTAAAAAAGCATTGTTTACCACAAAAAAATTTAGGTTTTTTGAAATTTCAAAACCCACGAATAATTTAAAAAACACAAATATATTTTTAAATTCTTTTTGCACATTACTTCATCAGTTTTGAGAAATTTGTTCCTATAAAGCTTCAACAAGTTTAATTTTTACTTACATCTTTCCCAAAAATTTTGATATTATGACTAAAATAAGAAAAGCGTGAACTATTTAAAAGTTATTTAATTTTTTTAATTTTGACTTCATATTCCTTTAATGTACATTATTTAAAACTATATATTCAGTCCTTAGGATAACCAATAAAACAATTTTTTTTCTCGTTTAAGTGTGACACAACTACTCCAATCCCTTTCTAACATTTCGATATCTTTTTTATGACATTTTTGGTCCAAGGCCTCAAAATAAGCCTCTTCATTCGAACCCGAGCATATTAAGGGAAATATATTTTAAAAATTATATAGAGTAATTTGGATCCATCACAGTATTACAATATAATTTTGCTCAAATGATTTTAAGTCGAATAAAAAATAACTCAAAATACAACTTAAAAGATTAAGAATAATTAAAAATATCCGTAATTAAACTTGTTTTTTAATATGTTAAATATGTAATAATGGACAGAAAAGAAAAATTTAAGTTTTCTCAAGTATTTTTCATCGGTTTATTCAAACCGGTCTTCTTTTCACCGGTCCCAAGACAGATCGTAGGGTAAGCTCATTCAGATTAGTTCTATTTCACTAGTCACGAGGTAGGCACTTTAAGATCGGTCCTGTTGTTACCGGTAACGGGACAGGTCACAGGGTAGGCACTTTCAGATCGGCACTGTTTTTACCCATAACGGGACAGGTTTTCGAACTTTATCTGAGTCCTTTTTTCCCACGTGGTAGTTACTCTTTTACGATTTTCTATGTGTCTTTTAAATATCTACATGTATCGCAGTATAAGAATAATCTTGAATATTATGAAAAAGGACTTGTTTATATAACATTTCTTAGTTGTTGTTAATGTTTTGTTAAAGTAATTTAAATATGAAGCCAACAAGATGCGCAGCAGTAAGCCGTCTCAACATTTCAGTTCACAGTGTTTCAGTTCGTCTGTATACAATGTCTAGTACATTTAAATATTTTTGTTTTTTTTTTAAAAGATACTACATGCTTATGCAAGATATATTTTGTTTATGTTATACCATGATTAAATTTACAGCACCCTTTCCTTGTATAACGCGGCTAATTCGTATTACCAAATTACCGCATTATTAAAAAAAATATTAAATATTGTAAATACAATTAAAAATTTAATTGAATTTGGACCAACAAAAGAATTTGTTATATCAATTAATTTTTTTTGTAAATTTAAATTGAAACTTTCAATTATTTTTTTAATCATATATGAAAAATCTTCAACATTTACAATTAAAGTTTAAATTATATTAATTATAACTTTAATTCCTAAACCAAAAATCAATTAAAATCTTGATCAAATTTTTAATTGAAATTCCCACATCAAATCAATTCAGATTTTAATAAAATTTTTGATTGAAGTTCCAGATTCAAATCAATTAAAATTTTTTTCAAATTTTTGATATTTTTTTATATCAAATATTCATATGTTTGTGTGTAATTCATCAACTTATGAAAATTTCTAAAAACTTTGTACCAAATAGTTCAAAGGAGTACCATAGTACTTTTGAGGTTACAATAGCACCAATACCAACACCAACTTTATCATAACTGGTGCATGCGTTTTTTCTCATGTTCCCATTTGCAAAGTTTAAATTCCCAAAAATACTTAAAAAATTGTTAAATTTTTGTTTGCTAAAAATTAAAAATAAATATTCTAGAAAAAAGGGTGGTGAAAGAATTCAAATTTTAACAAATTCAAATTTTAAAAAATGTTTTAAATTTTAAAATAGATCTTTAAAAACATGATTCCTTGATTTAGTTTTTTAATCTGATTCAATTTTTAACGAAACGATTTGCGAAATTCTGTTCGTTGTTTGAATAATTTTCTACTTTATTCAATTAATATCAAATTCAGAGAATCAATTTGATTTTTGTTGATTCTTTTCATAGAATCAATCAAATTGATTAAATTTTAACAAATTAAATAACCAAAAATCAAGTCAAAATTGAATCATTGAATTAATAATACACTCACCAAAAAAAGTCTGTAATGGCAACTGAAAATTTTGCTGTTATTACGGGAAATTCTGCTAATTTGAGCCCAGCGGTATTTTTTGCTAATCTTAGCAACACATGTCTGCTGACGTGTAGTACAATGAAATTAGTAGAAAAATAAGTAGCCGCTACTAAATTTTAGTAGACTTTTTGTAAAGTGGAATTTAAAATCTGTTTGCTAAAATCAGCAAAAAAAATTACTTAATACTATTAATATTAGTACAAAGTTTTAGATTTATTTTTTTTATCAAGCATCAAAAATTTTAATTATATTTTTTAAAATATCTTTTATACAAAATGAAAAAAAATCAAAGGCTTAAAAATCTTAAAAATTGCTAAAACATAAACGAATTTATCATTTTGTTTTAATTTGGTAATTTCTGTTTTGAAAAATATTTTAGTCAATTTATTTTTTTTTACTTTTAAGGTGAAATTTAAATTGTTGTTAGGGCTGATTTTTAGAAATAAAAAAACTTTTTAGTGCTATTTTAAATGGATGTCCTATTTTTAGACATGAGTCGGTATCTTCACATCCGATCCCTATTTTAAACCTATGTAACATTTTAGGGCAATTTAAGTTTATATGTTTAAGTTTAAATTATTAAAAATAACATTTCCTTCAATATCGACTTTTTTAAAATTAGTAATTTTTTTCCTAATTTTAGCAAATCGGTTTTCAAAAATTTGTAAAATGATTTCTGAAATTAGAAACGAAAATTTGTAGATATTCTGTAAAAACTCTGTAATTTGTAAAATGTAAATAGCAAAAAGATTTGCTAAATAATAATTTTTTTACTAAAAATCAGTACAAAAATAGTAAAGTGGGATTGAAAACCGTTTACAAATTTTTCTACTAACTTTTTTTTCTGAGTGTAAGGGCGGATCAATAAGTCCGCGACTTTTCGAACTTGCCTCGTAGTTATATGAAATGCAACACTGCTACCATGTTAATAGACAACTGTCAAATTTGGAGCAAGTTCCGTCATTTACTTTGCGTTTAACAGCTGTTAAAAACATACAACCTCGTGAATTTTTTCAAAAATGGAAAAAAGTGATTTCTTGTGCTCATTAAACATTATTTTTTGCGAAAAAAAACCGCCAATCAAACCAAGGAAAAGCTTGATAAATACTATGGGGTCTCTGCATCATCAATGGTAAAAAAGTGGTTTACTGACTTACATTGTGGTCGCACAAATGCAAATGACGCTGAACGTTCTGGACGGCCAATTTAGGTCAATACACCCGAAAATGTCGACAAAATCCACGATATGATGTTGGCCGATCGAAGAGTAAAAGTGCGTGAGATTGCGGATGCCATCCATAGGCATTGCATATGGCAGTGTAGTTTCGATTTTAAATGATCAGTTGGATTTAAGAAAGCTGTCTGCAAGATGGGTGCCGCGTTTGCTTTGAATTCACCATAAACGTAATCGTGTGGGAACTTCAAAGGAGTGGTAAAAATTCATGAAGTAGACTACGAATCGCTCCCTCATTGGCTATATTCTCCGGATTTAGCCCCCAGTGACTATTTCCTATTTCCAAACCTAAAGAAATGGCTCGGTGGAAAGAGATTTAGCTCCAACAATGAAATTATTGATCAAACAAATGCCTATTTTATGGACCTCGAAAAATCCTATTTTTTGGAAGGAATACAAAAATTGGATAAACGTTGGACTAAGTGTATTGAGGTAAGAGGAGATTATGTTGAAAAGTATTTTTTTTTTTTTTGCAAAAAAATGTGTTTCATTAAAAATGTAACGGACTTATTGATCCGCCCTTGTGTGAAATAAAATGAGTTATCAAGCTCTACTTTAAAACCAATACGTCATTAATTTAACAGATATAGCTTTCCATTATCGATCTGAAAAATCGATCAAAATTTAACTTTTTTTTATCAATACATTTTAAAATCTGAAGCCAAATCCCCTTATCTGGGAACACTATATAGACTATATTGCTTTTGTAAATTCAAACAATGAGTGCAGTTATCTTTCTTATAAAAATGAATTAATCATTTAATTAATAAAAGCGTCATTTATTAATATGCGTTATATTAAAAATCTTTTTGATAAACATTTTCTTGTTTAGAGATTTGAGATGGAATTTTGCAATTGGAATTGCAACTGTATGTTTTATATATTGTCAATAGTATTTATTGTAAACTAGAAAATATTTTACACCAAGTTCATTATGAATTAAAAATTCAATTGATATGATTAAACTTTTAATTAAAAATTAACAAAAAATCAAAAAAAAACATTTAATTGAAATTACTTTGGCAATAATTTTTTCTGTGTATGAAAGATGCTGTGTTTTTGTAAATCTGTAAATTTTAAGGGTAAAATATGTAAAAATGTGTTAGGAAAAATAACGTGTGAAACAATTGTGTACGTTGACTTGTAACTTTCTTAGATTTTGGGATTTCGGTTATATCAGGAGAAAATACGAGTTTTTTTAGTGAGTAGCTATTTATTGCTAAATCGTAAGGCAAAATGTGCAGAGGTGTCGGCTATGAAGAAGTGAAATTGCATATGCTAATAAATTCCCACTTCGAATTGCATAAAACCGCGTTACACAAGGGAGAAGAGTATTTATTTTTTATACTTAAACGTGAGTTTTGTTGTTCCTTAGGCTGCTTATTAAATTACACTTGACATGTTGACGCGTTATTTTGATGCTTTAGGGAAATTCTTGTTGCTGTAAAAAAAAAACGATAAAAACAGAAGTAGGAGTTTCAATATTTCTGCTTCTGTGAGTATTTTCCATACCTTCGTTTGAAAATGAATATTTTATATGAAATGCGATTTTCACCTTAAAGCAATTTTTGTTTGAATATTTGTCATGCTTAAAATTTATTATGAATTTTATTTTTTCATCTGCAGGATAGAGTGTTAATATGATGTTTTACTTAGCACAACATGTTCAATGGAAATGTAAGTTTTTGTTGCAATTGTATTTATTTCCGTATTCTATTGCATTCGGCGAAATGACAGTTTAAATTATCTATGCTTTTCTTTTAAAAATTTAAATTAATATGATTTAGGGAAATTCCATCAATTTGATACATATTCGGATTTACCATCAAGTTTGAGCACCAGCCCAGTAATCGGTTCAAACAGGACCGGTGTAAGAGCATCTATCCCGTGGCTTGTCCCATGACCAGTGTAAACAGGAGGCGTCTAAACTGACCTACCCTGTAACTGGTAAAATAGGATCGATATGAAAGTGCCTAGTTTGTACCTGCCCCGTGATCGGTGGAAAGAAGGCCGGTTTAAAAATCTATCCCGTGACTGGTGATAAACTGGACAGATACAAAACATATGATTAAAGTGGTGCAAAAATGCTGATGAAAGCGTACTTTTATTTGAGCTTTGAAGATTGAATTCTATTCTGAATCAATTTTCTAAAAATCGATTTCGATTTACTTTTTTCATTTACATCTAAGGAATTTAACCGATTTTACCCATTATTAGGAATTCATTCTTTGTATTACTATTCCATTTACAATTAAAGTATTCAATCTATTTATACTCAATCGATTTAAAAGTTTGAAATTTTTTGTTCATTCGATTTTCTTCCAGGTGATGGAGCAATCGATAAAAAAAAAAAGTTCCTGCGCTCGAAATGAAAGAATACTGTTTTTGTTACGAAATATATTTTTTTATTCAATATAATTGCCTAGAAGCTTAATACACTTGTTCCAATGATCTTCCAATAATTTTATCCCGTCCTTATAATGGTTTTCCGGAAGCTCTGCAACATAACCGTCTACGGCTGCTATGGCCTCTTCATTCGACGAAAAATGCTTTCCACGAAGGAATTGTTTGAGATTTTTGAAGAGATAGTAGTCACTGGGAGCCAAATCTGGTGAATACGGTGGATGTTCAAGCAATTCGTACTTTAATTCTTTGAATTTAGCCATCGTCAAAACACTTTTGTGAGCAGGTGCATTGTCTTGATGAAAAATGATTTCTTTCTTCTTTAAACCAGGTCTTTTCTCACGAATTTTTGCATCCAGCTGATACAAAAGGCTGCAATAATATTCAGAGTTGATTGTTTTACCTTTCTGAAGATAATCAATCAACAAAATTCCTTTTGCATCCCAAAAAACTGATGCCATAACCTTCTTTGCTGATCGTTGTGACTTCACCTGCTTTGAAGCTGAACAACCAGCTTCAGTCCACTGTAAACGATCTTGTTTCAATTTAGGATCATGGTGGTAGATCCAAGTCTCAAAACGCTCCAAATTAAGCTGAGAAATTTGTTTTCGATACAGTTTTTGTTGAATTGTTAATGTGTGCGGCACTAACTTTCCAAACAGTTTTTTCATACGTAATTCTTCAAGTAAAACATGGAGTACTCGTTCGTCGGAGATGCCTATGGCAATAGCAATTTCACGCTTAGTCAAACTTGGATCTTCACTAACCATATTATGTACCTGCTCAATGATTTCTGCTGTGGTTGCAGTTTTTGATCGTCCTTCGTGTGGATCGTCTTCAAGGCTGGTACGACCACGTTTGAATTCACCAACAGTGAGTTTTGAAGGTGAGGAGTCCTTATACACTTTTAACAATTGTTCATAAATTTCCTTTGCTTTTAAACCCTTCAAAACTAAGAATCTAATGACTGCACGATATTCAATTTTTTCCATATTAAAAAAAATCAATGACACGTCAACTTCAAATGGCTTGTAAACAAAGAAAGAATTGACAGAATGATTTGCAACTTTGCATGTGTTCTCAGGACAGTTATACCAACTTGAAAAAAAAGTTTGGAGCTAGCAGTGCCATCTCTTGGTGAGCGCAGGAACTTTTCAATTAACCTGTATATTATTTTATTACAGTAAATTTAACAATTTCTAACAACAGCTAAAAATCCCAAAATTTGAAAAATAAATCGCCAAAATTAAAAAAAAAAATTATAAAAAATTTAATATCGCCAAATATAGCCCTGCCTGAAATGAAGAGTTCTTGAGACAAACGCATTCTAAAATAATGCCAAGTAACTCGAAACTTAACCCCTTTGGTGCAAAAAGTTTTTCTGTAGCGTATTTAGTATTGGAGATATGGACGTTTATAATTGTATCTAAGCGAGTTAATTCGGTTAATTTTTTTTAACCTTGGCGATTTTTTTTTTTGGTTTTTAAAATATTTTTCAAATATAAGCGATTTTTTTTTTCAATTATGACGATTTACTTAAATTCTAGCGTATTTTCGGTATTGGTGACTTTTTATTTTGTATTTTTTTTTTAATTTAAGCTTTTTCTCGAATTCGGTCTTTTGAATTGTAGCAATTAAACAATTTTGACTAATTTAAATTATTTAATTATTTTTTGCAATTTGTCGAGTTTTACAAATTTTCTTAACGATTTATCCAGTTTTGGCTATTTTTTTAATTCAGGCGATTTTTTCAATTCGAGCGATTTAATCCAATTATAACAATTTTACTATTTTTGGGACTTTTTAATTTTGACAATTTTTTTAATTTGAGCGATTTTTCGATTTTGGTGATTTTTTTAATTTTGTTTTTCTTGTTTCTTGAAAAAAATGCAATTTCCAATGCCATACTCAAATTACTCATCGAGGGAAACAAAATCAAATGAGCAATAAATTCCGAATTTGAAATCGATTGAGTAAAAATCGATTGATTTCAGTGATTGACAAATCGAATGTTGAAAAAGGATAGAAGTCTTTTAAAACTAAATTAATTGAGACCAACTAAAAATACATTCCCATGCAAAAATTGTAGTTTGAGAATTCAATCATTCCATAATCAATCAGAATTAAAAATCGAATGAAGCATTGAATCCTTTAGAAACTATGACATTTTTGTAATCTGTCCCCTATTAATTAACTTATTAAAATCAATTCTGTGAATGGTTTTTACGTTAGTCTTATAGCAAGATCTTTTGTGTTAGAAAAAAAGGGACTAGTCCCTTTCATATAAAAGAACTTGTCTTTGTCCGACCAGTCACGTTACGTGTCTTTTGAGAGGACCGTTTTCCACAGGGAAATAACAACTATATTTTTTAGCTGTCCAATATCGTATTAGGGGTTGAAAAGGGGGGTTAAAAGTTACCCATTTTTCGGGTGTTCGTGTTTTATTAATGTTGGTTACAAAGGAAAAAGAAGTATTGAAAAGTTCTCTAACAAAAAGTTTCGAAAAAATTCAAATTAATTTCTACCTAAATTTCGGCCAGAAGTAAAATAAGTGTTGTCAGTGTTTCCTCGAAATCCGCTGAAATAAAATCGTTGCTCTAGCCAAATAAAATAAAAGGAATTTTTAAAATTTTGGTAGTTGTATTACCCAACATGGCTTAATTTTTTTTTTAAATTTCTTTGAAAACAGTAGTTTAAAATTCTGACCTTTCTGGAATTCGTTAAAAACGAACAATTACCAATCTTGAAACTAACAGAATTCAAAAATATTTTTGCAGTAGATTATTCCAATAAATTTGAAAAGTTGTTCTCGAATTTCTGGGCTAAGTGGTCTACGACACATCTGCTGCCGGGAAAAATTGTAATAACTTTTTTTTATTGTTTTATTAGAAGGATAGTTAAATTCGATTTATAATATTAGCATTTTTGAGAAAATTAGCAAAAACTCATATTTTCCTCTTATAATACGGTTTATAAACTAAATGTCCCTTAGGCACTGCTTCCCGATATTCGATTTTCCATTTTTTTTTTTAAAGAAGCAGTTTCGGCTGCGAGAGAGTGCTTATGGGTTGGCAAGATATACACTCAGAAAAAAAAGTTAGTAGAAAAATTTGTAAACGGTTTTCAATCCCATTCTACTATTTTTGTACTGATTTTTAGTCAAAAATTATTATTTAGCAAATCTTTTTGCTATTTACATTTTACAAATTACAGAATTTTTACAGAATATTTACAAATTTTTGTTGCTAATTTCAGAAATCATTTTACAAATTTTTGAAAACCCATTTGCTAAAATTAGCAAAAAATATTACTAATTTGAAAAAAGTGGATATTGAAGCAAATGTTATTTCTAATTAAAACTTGCACCTACAAACTTAAATTGCCTTAAAATGTTACATAGATTAAAAAAAGGGATCGGAAGTGAAGATACCGACTCATGTCTGAAAATAGGACATCCTCTTAAAATAGCACTAAAAAAGATTTTTAGTTCTAAAAATCCGCCCTAAAAACAATTAAAATTTAACCTTAAAAGTAAAAAAAAATTACCAAATTATTTTTCAAAACAGAAATTACTGAATTAAAACAAAATGATTACAGTGCACTCGGGAAAACGTCAACTAATTAAAACCGCGGGTGTTGACGTTTAACAAATTGTTGACGTTTACCAATGTAAATTTTTCAAGTAAAAAACATATCGGTAATGTGCTTTTAAACATTTTTATTGATTATAAACTAAAACCAAACATAAAAAAAATCAAAAAGGAAACAAAAAAGGCATTCAACCTGACTAGAACCAAAAGAATACATGTATGAGATCATATTTTTAATTTAACATGCACACAAATACATTTAAAAAAAATCAGTTATTTTTTTCTGCTGTTTTTTTCTTTCCAACACTTGTAAGAGAGCTTTCTCTCTTAAAAGTCTTAATACATTTAAGTAATTTTGTTCAACATTCTCGCATTGAGCCCAATCCAAAGCCCTGTTGAATATTTCGACGGCTTCGCTTGGTTTTATTGTCTGCACATTTGTATCTAAATCGTTCTCATTATCATCGATCACTTCTAACTCTTCAATCTCACACGAATTAGAATCATTATCTAGCAAAGTATCTTCATTCCACTCCTGAATGGATGATACTGTGTAGTCAACCTAAAGAAAAAATTAAAAATTACCTGTCTTGTAAAAATCGACAAACCTGGGCGTTTAATTCATTAAGCAGATCAACTGCAAGCTCCATTTGTTGCTGAACTTCTGAGTTCATATTTTCTTTCAATATGCTCAACGCAATATCTTCCTCCGGATCTGTCTCATTTTCCTTGAAACGTAAAACATTTTGCCAGCATTTTGTCATTGTATCTTTGCTTACTTTATTCCATGCGGATTCTAGAATTGTAACAGCATCCCTTAATGTAACACTTTTCATTGACTCTACTAGGTCCAAATTTTTTGCCGCTACCATGGCTAAGAGGCTGTTTCTGTAGTAGAGCTTTGTTATTTTAATTGCGTTCTGATCCATTGGCTGGATAAGTGGGGTAACATTTGGAGGAAAAAACATTGCAACTATATTTCCATCTTCGGTTTTAAGCTCCATTTCACTTGGATGAGACGGAGCATTGTCAGTTAGGAGGAGCGCTTTAACTGGTAAGTTCTTTTTTAAAAGAAAATCTCTTACTTAAAATTAGAAAATCTTAGCTTCTGAAAAGGATATTTGCTCTGAGGCACAAACCTGCGGCACAAATGATTTGTGAAACCAATCGGTAAAAATGGCTGACGTCATCCATGAGGACTTGGAGCTTTTGTACTCAGTCGGGCAGTTGAAATTTTTGAAAACTCGTGGATTTTTTGCCTTTCCAATCACCAACAATTTAAGTTTATGACTTCCGGAAGCATTGGCACAACATAAAAAAGTGACTCATTGTTTTTCTGTTTTTACGCCCGGGGCAGTCTTTTCGGCACTTGATACGTAAGACTTTTCTGGCAAAATTTTCCAGAACAATCCAGATTCATCAGCATTGTGTAGCTGATCATGGCATAGACCCATTTCTTCAATTTTTTGCTTAAGCTTGACTTTAAATGGTTCGACAAGCGAAGGTTGCGAAGATAGCTTCTCGCCAGTTATTTTAAGCAGACGAACTCCAAATCTTTTTTTTAATCCCTGCAACCATCCATCGCTTGCGTTAAAAGAGCATTCTTTTTCTTTCAGTTTCAGATGGATCTCTTTAGCCTTTTCCTTGAGCGCTAATGCATTTACCGGATAATTTCTTTGTCTTTGCTTAATAAACCACTGATACAGACGTTTTTCCAATTTTGGCAACTCTGATGCTCTTAATGTCTTTCTTTTTCCTTGACCGAAAAGTGTGTTATTAACACAGTCCAAAATCTTCTTTTTTTTCATTTTTATTTTGCTTATTGTTGACTTTGTTACACCATATTGCTTTGCTAAAGCTACCGCACTTGTACCCTTTCCTAACAAGTCCAAAATATTTGCCTTTTCTTGTAATTTTAGCACCTTCGGTTGTTTTGAGCTCATTTTGGTAATGTGATACTCACGAGAACAAAAAAGCAACTTAACATAGTATATGTAAAAAGACAATACGTATGTGCATAGAGTTGCAACTTCTTTTCTACTCAACTTATAAGGGGAATCCCCAATTGCTAAAATGATTTCATACAATAAATAGTATGTGTGTGTACAATGTGTGTATTTTAACTGATGCTAAATTCAAAATTTTTGTTTTATTCAGAGTTGACGTTTTAGAGCTTTTTGGTAGGGTTGACGTTTTAGAGTAGGCAATGAAATAAAAAAGGGGTTGACGTTTTGGGGTGTTGACGTAAACAAGCGTTGACGTTTTCCCGAGTGCACTGTAATTCGTTTATATTTCAACAATATTTAAGATTTTTAAGTCTTTGATTTGATTTTTTTTTTCATTTTGTATAAAATATTTTTTAAAAAACATAATCAACATTTTTTAAGCTCGATAAAAAAAAATAAATTTAAAGCTTTTTACTAATATTAATAATATTTAGTAATTTTTTTTTGCTGATTTTAGCAAACAGATTTTAAATTCCACTTTACAAAAAGTCTACTAAAATTTAGTAGCGGCTACTAATTTGTCTACTAATTTCATTGTACTACACGTCAGCAGACATGTGTTGCTAAGATTAGCAAAAAATACCGCTGGGCAGAATTTCCCGTAATAACAGCAACATTTTCAGTTGCCATTACAGACTTTTTTTGGTGAGTGTAGGTGGGCCTCTGTCCGTAGTTGTATTCGTTCCAGACAGATGTGGCACCGTCTGGATAAGAAGCGCACGCACAGGTTGCTGTCACTGTCAAGGCCCGATATATCCCTTCTCGTGTCCGTCATGACGGGACACTGTCTGATTGGAAGGCACGCAGTTAGGTTAAGGGTTGCGGCTAGTGACTTTTGCAGGAGCTGTGGTGACGAAGAGGATGAGGAGTCTGTGGAGCACCTTCTCTGCACTTGTTCTGCCTTGGCTCGCAGGAGGGGACTGCATTTGGGCTCATGTTTCTTTGAGGACCTGGGTGATTTGGATCGATATCGGCCGATTTAGGGGCTTTTTGAGGCAATCGGGATGGTTCGACTAGGAAAGCTAGTGATATAATTTTTTTAACTAGCTTTCGTGGTATCACAAGGGACTTTTTAGTCTAAGTGAGTTTGATTGCCAGGCTACCACATCTATCTAACCTAACACTCAGAAACTTCTTTCTACTAATAAATGTGTTGCTTTCTTTGGGAAGTTGGGTAGAGTAGAGATGAAAGGTGGTGAAAGGTGAAGGACTTCAAATATGGCAACACTGCAGTGCACTGTAATAACACGAGATGATAAATCTTAAAACAGTTGTTGCCCGCCATCTGTTGTAGTGTTGGCGAAATTGTTGAAGCTTTAAAGAACCCTAAGGTCCATGTTAAAAAAGAAACAATTTTAAAGAGACATTTTCGAATTATTCTGATCGAGATTTTATATATGCAGATTCAGTTATTTCGTTAACGGTATTTGAAGTTTAACGATAGTCAGAAATTTAGAACAGTAGAAAATTAAAATTAACGGTAATGTTTTTAAAGGAAAATGGTATTTCCATTATTTTGGTAACTTTATTTTCGATATTTTATGTGCTGCGGTATCGGTATTTTAGGTATTTCGGTAACGGCATTTAAGGGACAATAGCATTTTGGCTATTTCGGTAACGCTATTAAAGGGTAACTGTAGTTAGATGAAAGGATGAAGGGAATCGATAACGTTATTTTAGCGGTATTAACTGGCAACCGTGATTTTTTCGATCCTCCAAATATTTATGGCGATTGGAAAAATCATTGTTTTAACTTCAAGACCAAGTGTGATTTTTTTTTAATAACGATCTTAATAATTGTTAATTTGACCAAAACATTTTGCATGTAAAGGTTATTTTGAAAGTGAGGAATTGGAAGTAAAGATTCTCATCACAACCGACTCTTACACTCACCAAAAAAAGTCTGTAATGGCAACTAAAAATTTTGCTGTTATTACGGGAAATTCTGCTAATTTGAGCCCAGCGGTATTTTTTGCTAATCCTAGCCACACATGTCTGCTGACGTGTAGTACAATGAAATTAGTAGAAAAATTAGTAGCCGCTACTAAATTTTAGTAGACTTTTTGTAAAGTGGAATTTAAAAGCCGTTTGCTAAAATCAGCAAAAAAAATTGCTAAATACTATTAATATTAGTACAAAGTTTTAGATTTATTTTTTTTATCGAGCATCAAAAATTTTAATTATATTTTTTAAAAGATGTTTTATACAAAATGAAAAAAAATCAAAGGTTTAAAAATTCTTAAAACACAGACGAATTTATCATTTTGTTTTAATTTGGTAATTTCTGTTTTGAAAAATATTTTAGTCAATTTTTTTTTTTACTTTTAAGGTGAAATTTAAATTGTTATTAGGGCTGATTTTTAGAAATAAAAAAAGTTTTTAGTGCTATTTTAAGTGGATGTCCTATTTTTAGACATGAGTCGGTATCTTCACTTCCGATCCTTTTTTTAATCCTATGTAACATTTTAGGGCAATTTAAGTTTGTATGTATAAGTTTAAATTAATAGAAATAACATTTCCATCAATATCGACTTTTTTAAAATTAGTAATTTTTTTTGCTAATTTTAGCAAATCGGTTTTCAAAAATTTGTAAAATGATTTCTGAAATTAGCAACGAAAATTTGTAGATATTCTGTAAATACTCTGTAATTTGTAAAATGTAAATAGCAAAAAGATTTGCTAAATAATAATTTTTTTACTAAAAATCAGTACAAAAATAGTAAATTGTCATTGAAAACCGTTTACAAATTTTTCCACTAACTTTTTTTTCTGAGTGTATCCAAAAATAGAGCACGCACTTGAGCCCGAAAGTCGTCTTCTTGTGCGCTTTTATGTAGGTTCGAATTTTACTGAAGATTGCTATTTTTCTCGAGCTTACGACCGGCTGAGATCAGTCAGAATAATATTTCTTACACAGAGAAAACAGATTCATCGTGACAGCCGAATTTCTTGCAAACCGAATATTTTGGTTGAAGCAACCGAATTATTTAGTTGCCCCAACCAAATGTTTTCCTAATACAATTAAAATATTTAGTTTTATTCGAAACTCTGTTGCAATAATCGAATTTGCATGTATAAGTGACTATAATTACGTATGGTTCCAAGCAGTATTTCACAATTAATTTTTTGGTGCTTTTCTGACTTTTATACGTTTACGCCAGAAGTTGTTTTGTTAGTCATTTTAAGAAGAAGAAAAGTGAGCAATTGGTATGATATGGGGACAACAAACACAAAAAAAAATTCATTATTATTATTGAGGTGTTCATGTGTGTAAAGGGTTGATGGCTTTGTTGCTTTCGCTCGTCTCTGCCCATTAATGGATTACAATATATATTTTTCAATAACCTCAAAATCTCATGGAGGTAATATGTTTAATTGCAACCACTTGAGACCTTTAAGGCACTTGAATTTGTATTCGAATTTTTGTAATAATTGTTAATCTTCTACACTTGTTTCAACACTCGTTATCCGGAGTACAAACGAATGTGTAAATCATCAAACATGATGTTGAATAATTAATTTAATTTGTATTTTAAGATTTTCTTTTATTTCATAACAAAATTTAACAATCACTTCAGAACAATAATTTATTTCTTTAACAAAAGAGGAGCAGCAAAAGGTGTGGCAACTGGAGCGGCAAATGCAGGAGCAGCAGCATAAGTGGTATAAGCAGCTGGGAAGGCGGCAGAGTGGGCAACAGTATGGGCATTATAACTGGAGGCATATGGAGCAACATATGAAGCATGACCAACAACAGCGGCGGTAGCAGGAGCAGTGTAGGCTAAAGGTGCACTATAAGCCAAGGGTGAACTGTATGCCAATGGAGCAGCAGCTGAATAGGCCAAAGGAGAAGTATATGCCAATGGAGCTATAACACCGGGCTTGGCAGTGGCAACAGCCAACACAGCAAAGAAACAGACAGCGATCTTTACAACAAAAATTTTTTTAAAATTAGATTTTGGTTAAAATATTGAAAAAAAAGTATAAAACTTACGAATTTGAACATTTTGTTAATGATTAAGATATGATTTACAAAAAGTAATTGTTATTGATTGTGGAAGTGTTAAAGTCTTTTATACTTCCACTTTACGTAAAAACGTTATATGGTAAATATTTTCATTATTTATGCTTAACATGAACTCACGTTAAAGTGTAATATAAATATGTACATATTTAAACAAAATTAGTTTGATATAAAACTAAATGAAAAACTTCATAATAATTATTTATTTTTTTTTTATGATTACTCAGCAAATGAGTCAACCGGTTTCTATTTGTATTTTAGCGGAGACAACTTTCAATTGATTTGTCTTAAGAAAATTAGTTTTCAACAATTACAATTTCGTTCTTATAAATAAGTTGCTGTTAATACAATCAAATTAAGAGATAGGCTGTCCTCAAATTGTTTACATGTGATATATGTCACTTTACACGGATACTTCCCCAACTAAGAATTCCTGATATTTTAAACTACCAAAAATAATGGGCATATACCCCACCTCATAGAATATCAATTAACTCAGAATCACTTGTTCAGACGATTTAGTGATGTCCGTCTTTATGTTTATGTAAAATGAGCGGCCCTTTAATCAATCTACTTGTCACAATACTGAAATTAATTGGATGGAATTTTCTTCAAGGACGAACCCTATAAATGCCCATAATTTTAAGCAATATATACCTACCATGTAGACGGACAAAAATCAATAGATATCTAAGCAGTTTATTGCTTAAAATTACAGGCACAAAAGTGGTTAAATCGGTGCATGTTTTGACCCAGTGGCCATGGAAACGTATATCTTAAGCTTGAATGTATGGAGCATAAATTGAATTATCAAACCTAAGTGATTTTAACCTATAACATTTATTCATTAAGCCGATAGTGCTGAATCCGAGGTAAAATCACGGGTCCAACTAGATCTGCTCATATCTGCCTTTTTTTGGCCAGATATTAGCAGATCTGTAGCTTGATATGTTCATATCTAATATCAATCTAGTATAAGACCTGAGCCATTTAAATTTTTTTGTTTAAATAAAAAAAACTAAATAAAAATAAAGGTGTTTTTTAATTTGTATTTTTTTTATCTTATTAAATCTGATTACATATTATAAAGGGTGGTTAAATTTTAAGGGCCGATGTTGATTTTGAATAAAACACAAATTATTTAGGAAATTATTGTCATTTCTTTTTATTATGATAATATGGTATGGTTCAATTATGTATGGAACAAAATATCGGACAAATGGCCGCCGCGACCTCGGCCGCACACCTCCATCCGATGGTCCGAATTTTTGATGACGCTGAGTCATAATTGTGCCGGATTATCTCATCCTTTAGCTCTTGAATTGTTGCTGGCTTATCGACGTACACATTTTCTTTCAAATAACCCAAAAAAAAAAAAAGAAATCCAACGGTGTCAAATCACATGATCTTGGCGGCCAATTGACATCGCCACTATGTGAGATAACACGATTGACCGCTCTCATAGTGAACAGATCTATAAAGCGCAACCGATTGCATTAGTTAAAAAAAAATAATAATAAAATACGCACGTGTACTCAAGTTTCGGTATTAATTACTCTCAAAAAAAAAAAAAATAAAAAAACTAATTGTTTAAATATAAGAACATTAAATTGGCATAAAGCCTATAATATTTATAATGACAGAACCTCCGGATCGGGGTGGTACAGGACCACATATTAACTTTGATAATACAAAAAAACTAACTATTCCTTCACCAGGTGAAAAATTTCTGATTACCCAGGTGAAAATGTTCATATATGGTCATATATGGCTACATATATGGGTTCATATATTATTCAATATATGCTCGGATCCGAAATTTGAGGGTATATGGTCATATATGGACATATATGAGTGTTCATATATGGTCATATATGAGTAATTTTTCTTTTTCCCGGTTAGAGTATTCAAAAAACCGGCCTTTTGAAAAAACCGGTTTCGGTTTTTGCAGAAAAAACCGGTCAACCGTTTTTTTGGTTTTTTTTTTTAATTTGAATAAAAAGCTTATATAATTTGTTTATTGGTTTAATACAAACAAAAATAAAAAAGAAAGTTAATATATTAAGAAATAAAAATAAAAAAATACATTCTTGGAAAAAAAAAATATTTTATAATATATTTGTGTTGTATTTCATTTCAATATTTTATTTATTGGTTTTAATAATTTTTAATATAATATCTTAAAAATTAATATTATTAAACTATATTCATATCAAATAAATAGAGATCATTAAGTTTGTAAATTGGGTAAAATTAGGTACGTTAGTAATTTAAACGTTTAAAACCTTTAAATATGTAAAATAAAAATCTATTTTTCACTTCTAAAATAATATTTTAGAAATAATATGCAATTTAAATGTTTCGTTTTAAGACGATTTTTTTGTTTGCTTTTAATAAAGCTAGAAGTGAAAAATACTCTTTAACTAATAGTAGATGTTGGACAAATAGTCATAAAATAGTTATATAAATTTTCCAACTTTTCAGTTCTTTTGTCGCATTTATCAAGGTATAGTATGAAATCATCATATAATAATGAAGATTTTGTAGTCTCTTTTTTAGGATTTTAAATACTGTTTATTGTGTTATTAGATCAGAAATTAAACTATTTGAATTTGGAATATCCAAAGTTAAGTCTTCATCGGAATCTATCAGACTTATATCTAAATCTTCATAACCAAATAAACGATTATGTGTGCGGAAAAAATAAAAGAGACCAAGTAAACCAGTTGGTGATGTAAATAAAAAAAACCGGGTAACCGAACAAAAAAGACCGGTTTTCGGTTTTCTTCGAATTTACAAAATATTCGAAACCGATCGGTTTTTAAAAATAAAAAACCGGTTGACCGATTTTCGGTTTTGGTTTTTGAATACTCTAATCCCGGTATATTAAAAATCCTTTTTTTATTTTTAAACAAAAATATTGCTTTCTTTGTTAAAATTAAATGAAGTAACATTAAATTCAAGGGAAAAAGGGATATTTACATGCTATAAATTAAAGGTTTACACATAAATTTTGCGAAAAGACTACCAATATTATTTTTAGATTATAGTATCTTCATTTTATATAACAATTCAAACTTTCTTGTTATTATTAAAAAACAGTAATAAAAATAGTATAAATAAATAAATAAAAAAAAAAATAAACCACAGAGTATGAATTGTAAAATTCCGTTTCTTTATTAACTCTTTATTATTGACGTCGGCAGAAGTTTATTTAAAATTCGAAATATATTTTCGTTTATTAATAAACATTTTTATTTAATTTTTTATTCGAAATTTCATTTATATTTCTTCAATAAGAAAGATTTTGAAATTTGTACTATTGATCTCAATCCTTTTTTTTTTTTTTTTTTTGGTTACGTATAAGGATAAAAAAAGACTGAAAATTATTAATAGTCTAAGACCCAACTACATTTGGCTTAAGTGACTTAAGCTTTGTTTTGGTATCAAACAAAATTTTTGAAATATAAATTTTTAATTTTAAAAAAATTTGTATATAATGCAAATACAACACCTAGTATAAGTCACTTAATCTAATTACGTTTCTGCCTTTATGTTCAGTTAAGAATTCAAACTGTATTAAAAATATATTACCCCATATATGGAATAATATATGTACTCATATATGAACATGTATGGCGTATATGAACCAATATATGGACCAACATATGCAATATATTACCATATATTGCCATATATGGATTCATATATTACCATATATGAACTTCATCTTCAAATGTATTGGCCCATATATGCTTCCATACATGACATATATGTTCATATATGCTCATATATGAAAATATATACGATCATATATGAAGCCATATATGATGATATATGGACGTATATGAACATTTTCACCTGGGTATGGAAAGAATTGAAAGTAGTGACACCCTGGCCAAAGTCTCACCCTTCTTAATAAAAAAGGTTATAGATAGTGTTGCAGATGGAGAGGTACAGCAATGCAAAAAGCTAATCAACGGTTCTATACTTATCCAAACAAAAATTTTATCCAAGCTAATAAGCTAATAAAACTCGTATCATTATCTCCAGAAATAAAAGTAAACATAAGAGAACATCCTGGCCTTAATTACGCAAAGGGAACAATATATTCAAACGACTTACGTGGAATTAAAGAAACCGAAATATTAAATGAATTAAAGAGCCAAAATGTAACGTATGTAAACAAAATATTAAAAAATGTTAATGGCATCTTAACTGAAACAGGGCTGATCATAATAACATTTGCTTCAACCAATATTCCATCCGATATAGCCATTGGCTATGAAAAATGCAAAGTACGAACCTACATTCCACTCCCGCTAAAATGCAAAAACTGTGTCCAATTCGGACATGCAGCCAAAGACTGCAAAAATGAAAAAACCTGTACTAGCTGTTCAAAAACTTTTCATACTAATGGGGATTTAAAAGAAAAATCCACAAATCCAGCATCATGCATAAACTGTATAAACTCCAATATAAAAGAATCTAATCACCCAACAAACGACAGAAGCTGCCCAAAATTTTTAAAAGAAAAAGAAATTCAAGCCATCGCAACTTTAGAAAAAGTAGGAAAGAAGAAGTCGGCTGCTTTATATAAGCAACGTCATCCTCATCAGACCACACTTTACTCTACAATAGCTTCATCTAACTCTGCCAAACCTTCCCCCTCCTCATCTAATTCGGAGCAGCCAACTGATATCAAAAAGCCAAGATTTGTTAAAAACTACTCTGATATCATAAGTGATATCGATAATTGAGCATCTGAAATGGAAACTGATCAGATAAGTAACTTATCCCAAACACTTAAAGAAAACGAGCCAATAATTTTGCCCAAAAATGCGTCAAATAAATTGAAAAAACAAATCAAAGAAGCCACCCGAAAATCAAACAGAATAAGTAAAAAATGAATAAACACATGTTAAAAGCTAAACACACTTTAAAGGCGTGGAAGAGGGACAATTTCGAGTATTCATTATCAAAACTGTACATAAATCCATTATAAAACTTTTAACTTCACATTTATTTTCTCTCATAACTCACCTTAAGATTAAAATTTATAAAAACTGTAAATATTTTTCAAATCACTTTCTCTTATATTTTACTCTTTTTAACATAACATATCTTTATCGATCTCATCTAACGGTTGTTCTTACCAAATTTACTTATATCAAAAATCTAACTTCTCAAATCTATAACAATAGGTTAAACTACATCTATTTAAAACACGATCCTCTCCAGTTTATTAGTTTACCCACATTTATAGTTTATAAAATATTTCTCTTTAATTCATTCTCTTATTTTTACCTACTTATTTTTTACAAAACTCGGTACCAAGATATAACTTACGTATATTATTGTAGCCGTTCTTTTTGCTACTTAATAACATTAACCATAGTACATATAATCAAATCATTAAATATGCCAGAAACTTATCATGTATTTTAACATAATACAATGGAATATGAATGGTTATCTAAATAACTTTAATGAACTACAGATCTTAATCAAATCTTACAATCCAAAAATAATTTGTATCCAAGAAACCCACATTCATTCTCTTACTAAGTACCCCATTCCTATTAACTTTTCTATTTACGCTGCTAACACATCCCTTACCAGGTATGGAGGAGTGGCAATACTGGTTCATAAATCGCTACAACAAAAGCAAATTAGGGTACCAATGGACTTTGACACGGTATGTGTTGAGATGATATCTAAAGTTAAATTTAAAATTTTTAGCTCGTATTCACCAAGTTTTAACAATAGAAATCTCGAAAATGTTTTTACAACGAATTCAAAATCACTTGTTACCGGGGACTTTAATAGTCCACACAAAATATGGGGTTCTAACTCTAACAGCCGCACTGGAACTATTTTGCTAATTTTGTCAATACATCTGACTTTGTTCTACTAAATGACAAATCCCCTACACACTTAAACACTCATGGAACATTTTCCCATATAGACATTACATTTTGCTCTCCAAGTTTAGCCTCACAAGCAGAATGGAAAACGGAGGACAACCTCTTTGGAAGTGACCATTTTCCGATAATTATTTCACTATTTTCTGCAAATATAGATATAGATTGGTCGTTAATTAAACCTAAATTCAACGTGAAAAATGCCAACTGGCCAAAATTTCAGAGCTATTGTAATAGTTTCGAAACTAAAAGAACGGTATCCACCAATATAAATAAAGAAACTGCAAACATATGGAAAATAAAAATAGAGGCAGCTAATATATCCATTCCTCAGTACCAAAATACACAAAAAAGGGTTCCATGGTGGAATAGGGAGTTAGAAGAACTGAAAGTAAAAAAGAATAGACTCTGGCATATTTTTAAAAGAAACATTAACCAAAATAACCTACTGAACTATAAAAAATCAAATGCCTTGTATAAGAAAAAAATTAAAATAGCAAAAAGGAAGTCTATTACTTGCTTTACATCTACAATTAATCCTAATACCCCGCTTGACAGAATATGGACAAACGTTGGTAACTTCACGGGATACAAAACAACACATAAAATACACTGCATAGGTTCATTAGATAATCCGGATGTTATGATAACCGATAAAATAAAAATTGGTCAGGAATTTGGCCGATTCTGGTCAGATAATTCCTCTGATTTCAGAACAAACAAGAATAACTCATACCATAATTACACCTCACCTATACAATGCCCAGGGGCACTTATTGTTGAAAGCGATATAAACTACATTGAGCTTTCCTCAACCTTGCGCAATTTAAAGGGAAAAACCCCGGGATTAGACAGGATTTCGTACCCAATGCTAAAAATGTTGCCATATACACTAAAACTAAGGGTTTTGAGCTTATACAACAAGATATTTTTAAATCATATTCCTCAACAATTCAAAAATAGTGTGGTCATACCCATTTCTAAGCCCGGAACGGATAAGACTATGATTAAATCTTATCGTCCCATCTCCCTAAATCCCTGTTTATCCAAAGTTTTGGACAAAATTGTGGCTACTAGGTTGTAGTGGTTTGTTACTACCAAGAAACTATTGAGCAACCGACAACTAGGTTTTAAAAAAACTGACAGTCTGCTTTATGCAGACTATCAGATTGCAAATTGCCTCTCGTCACGAAAACATGCAACAGTTATTTCCCTAGACTTTGAACGAGCTTTTGACAAAATAGGCATTCATACAATACTGAATCAACTCATCGAGTGGAAAGTTGGACCTAATATCATTGGATATATAATGAATTTCATGAGTAAAAGAAGAATAATAGTCCAAATAGACAATTGTCATTCTAAGCCCTTTCCCCTTTACAATGGAATTCCCCAGGGTTCCCCGTTATCTGCCATTATTTTCGTAATTGCTTATAACAAACTATGTTCAGTCATATCCCTTCATAAGGAAATTGATTTTTGTGCCTATGCTGATGACTTTAATCTAATAATCAGAAGTGACAGAAGTAAAAACTTTGTTCTGAACTTGGACGATCTCTTCAATGACATAGGCGAATGGTGTGATGGAGCTGGTGCTTCACTTTCTTCTACGAAGTGTAAATATCTTCACGTTTGTAGATTAAAGAACTGCAATATCAGGATACAATCAACCAACATAGCAATAACGCGAGTTGACAGGCTAAAGATACTAGGAATTCTGATAAATAATGGAATGATCATAGTACTTCTCTGACACATAGACTCAACATTGTAAAATGCCAGTTCACGATTTAATTGTAGCTCTGTCTCTCTCATTTTAATCACAAAAGCCCTCATACTATCAAAGATAAATTATGGTTTACCAGTTTTTGGATATGCACCTAAATCCCAAATAAGGAAACTTGACTCCATAATGAACTCGGCAATAAGAATTGCTGTGGGCGCATTTCGATCAACACCAATCACAAACATGCTTTTCGAAACAAATATTAGAACCCTTTATACTCAGAGGGAAATTTCAACCACGAAACTTTTTCGAATCTTCTTATATAACACAAATACACTGCTTAGACAATAACCGAATAAGGTGAAACGAGCTAAGAAAATACCTAAGGTGCCATCGATCATTTACAGGACTATAAATAATTGTAAAAAACTTGATATACCATTGCAAAATAATACTTTTATATCGAAACAACTCCCACCTTGGTCATTTGAATCAACGTCAATTAATACTACCCTACATGAGCGATTTAAGCCCGACATAAACTCATTTCAATACAAAACTATGTTTGCTATAATTAAAGATGAATTGAACGATTACAAATTCTTATTTACCGATGGATCGAAAACCGATACCTCAACGACCTATAGTGTTACAACAGAAAATAGTATAATTAAAGTTTCAAATCTCCCTACCCACAGCTCCATATTTTCAGCAGAACTCATAGCTATTTATGAGGCAATATCGTATGTAAAGGGAAAAAAGGGGAAATTCGCAATTTGCTCCGATTCTCTCTCTGCATTGAAGTCAATACGGAATATATCGAACAACGACAATTACGTGTCATACATAAGGAATGCCCTTACTGAAAAATTCCCAGACTTAAAACTGGTGTGGGTACGTGGTCACAGAGGAATAAAGGGAAATGAATATGCAGATTTTTCCGCAAAAAATGCTTCCAAACAGCCCCTGTGTGCCACACAGAATACTAACCGAAAAGATCTGGACTTACTTGTAGAAAGTAAGTATTCAGAGGACGAGAAAAACAATATTTTTAACTCAACCTCTTCATGGTATAGGAGAGTTATTGGCGAACGTAAAACAACTCACGATTTTATGAAAGATAGTCAAACGAGAGTTACAAGACTAGATTTCATTAAATTTGAAAGACTTCGCCTGGGTCATACCAAAGCTACACACGAATTATTAATCAATCCTAATGGTACGCCATTCTGCTATTGTAATATTTCATATCCAACAAAACCATCTCACATTCTTTGTGATTGTCCAGAAACTAGTAACCCCCGATTAAGTATTTTCCAAAACTCAGATCCTTTATATCCACTCTCCTACCCTTCTATTGAAAATATAGAGCTACTAACTAAATTTCTCAAAAAATCAAATATGTACAATGTAATATAAAACCTTCCTTTTAACTGTAACTTTACCTAATAATTTTAAGTTTATTGAGCTGAAGGCCTATGATGCTATTGCTCATAATAATTTATTTTATAATTTGTAATTATAGGATAAATCAAATAAATAAATAAAATAAATAATTTTGAGATATTGTTATTTATAGTTTCATATTTAGAATATATTTTTGAAATGGTAAAATAATATGGCAAACAATTTGACATAATTTTATGTGGTCCCATGTAAGTGGTTTCGAATCCCAGCCAGGGATATATATTATTTTCTGCTTTTAATTTATTTTTAATTTCTTTTTAATATTTTTTTTACAAAACTTTCAAATTTTAAACCATTTCGGGACAACAAGAACTAAAACTTTTTGATAATATATTGTTGGCTTCTACTGGGAAACTGAAAATCCTCAATTGACACACCAACGGCCTTTACGAGAACTTTTTTCTGGCCGCATTATGTCAAAAAAAAGATATTTCGATTGGCCCCTTCGATCTCCTGATTTGACTGATCCGACTACTTTCTTTGGGATTATGCTAATGAACAACATTATTGAAGAAATTGGAGCAATAACACCCGTAATACGCCAAAATGTTATGAAAAATATGGATGAAAGAGCACACATTTGCGCAGCGACCAGAGGCGTCCATTAAGCCGATATTATATTTCATACATAATTGTTATAAATCAAACTGTCATGTAATAAAATATTATTAAAATATATTATACCGTTTAAGATATGTTCAACAAACATATCGGCCTGCAACATAAAAAATACCCTGATTTCGTTTACAATGAATTGTGTATTGCCATCTACCTTTGAACGCCCTCTACTTCTAAACGCCAAAATATATATTTTCGCTATTTTTAAGTTTCCGATTTAAAATTTGTATGGAATTTGAAAGTTGAAAACTGGAAAAAACGAATATATATATTTAGGCGTTCAGAATGAATTTTAGAATTTTTTGTTAAAGCGTTCTAAGACATTAATTTTACGAGAGCTTTTAGGGGAAGCAATCGAAAAAGTTTTAAGAAATCGCAAAAACAAACGCCAATAACAAGTTTTTTTTTTTTTAATAACTTTTTTTCTTTAATTTTTTTTAATACCCATCTAAAAATCGAAATATATATGAGCATACATGATCATACATTGGCCTGTATATGATCATACCTGGGCATACATGGTCATATACGTCCACACATTGTTCAATATATGACCATACATGATCTCATATATGATCATATATCTTCGGATCCGAAATTTGAGGGTATATGGACGTATATGATCATATACGAGCATACATGAATAATATATGAGCATGTATGATAATATATGCACATATATAAAGTCCATTTTTTTAGTAATAAGATATGATATGAATTGTCCTTTTAACTTGTTATTACATGAATAAATATTTTTTTGTTTAGTACTGGATATAATGAATCTTTCGATTTAATGAACAGGGCTGACAATGAATTGTTCGTTAACGAACTGCCATTATGTATAGCAGTGTGCAACTGAGTACTAACATCACGGCAACTCCGGCAGACCTAGTTAAATTCCTGGCGAAGGCATTGTTTTTTTAGAATTTTAATGTTTCTTTTAATTTAATTTAATTTTTTTTTTTAATATAATTTTTTTTTATTTTTTTATGTTTTTTTAATAAAATAGTTTACGTGTATGTTATATTGTTGGATCTAATCTGATATAATTCGATCTGACATTTTTTGGATAAATTTGGATATAACTATATCCCTAAATATATTGTTGGGCCTAATTTGATTTGCCATTTTTCGGATCAATTCAGATCCTTCTAAATCTGCCATTTTTCGGATCAATTCAGATCCTTCTAAATCTGCCATTTTTCGGATCAAATTAGATAATATGGAATATAAAATTGGATATGATTAAATAGCCAGTTACAAAAGAAATTGATTTCCCCTGCAAGAAGATCAGATCTGAACAGATCTTATAAGATCTAATTAGATCTCGAAATGGGGGACAAATTTGAGATCTAATTAGTTCGGATTAAATCTAGACAGAGCTGGCTAGCCGTATAAAAATAGATCCAATTTGATCTGGACATTAGATTTAATTAGGAATTATTAAATTAAACAACATCTTTATTTGTTTATACATTATTGTTTTGGTACCTTCGAAAATGCCTCAAATGGCTACGATTGTTTACTAGATATGATATTAGATAGAACAGATCTGCTACCAAATATTATCCCATATGCTCATATCTGGTCACAAAAATCAATCGCAATTTTTCCAGAGTTCTTTAGATATGAACTGATTAAGCAAGCCATATCTAATCTCATCTATTCAGATCTGGGACCAGATATGAATAGATATAAATATAAATATACCAGATATAATTAGATTTAATCATATTTAATTAGATCAAAGCAGATCTAATATTTTTTACACGTGTTTCCCAAATTTCAAATATGATTACACATACAAATATTTCCGGCTGAAATTAACAGTTATTTATGCTGCTCTTACAAATATTTAGCAAAAAAATTTGGAGGGCCATTTCTTAACTAAGCTTTAAAAGCTTTTTCTGTAATTTGTACAGATTTATTTCTATGAGTGTACGTCTAACATACTACTTATAACATTTGACTGATAAAAAATGACGTGTTCATTAATTTTGTCTGCGCTATAACACATTTAAATTTTATCAATGCAGGAGTAGTTTAGTTTTAAAAAACTCGAAAAAATCTAAATTCCCTTCAATCCTAATTTAAATGATTAAGATATAAATAATTCCCAGACCTGGGTCTTATTCATTCGCATACACCCAGTGTAATTTGCATTATACTTTTTATTAAAATTGCAATTAAGGAGTAAAAATGTATGTTTATTTGCTATAATAAAATAAAAGTTTTTTCAAAGTTACGTTAACTTTTAAAGGATAGATATTAATTCCTCTAAATTGACTTTGAAATTTTTAAACTTTACCAATGCAAATTGTTGATGAAGTTAGTGGTTAAGTTACACAATTTAGTTTTCAAGAGTGTCTAAAAGTTTCTATGAGACCGTTTAGTTGCATTGATGTTAAAACATTTACTAATTAAAACATTTAAGTGTTAATGCAACATTGCATTTATTATTGGTTTTAAGCATAACATGTGATGGTAGTAAGCATTACTGAAAGTGCGTGCACTTGTGGCAATGGTTAAAAAATACAAATAATAAGCAAACTTTTATTGATTAACCCATTTAGTGCCTAGCAAGAATTTTAACGAAGTAATTAATCTTTATTAAATAAGTTGCTATTTCAATATTAAAATTTCACAAAAAGGTGAAAAAAGTATTTGTTGTGCAACAAATGTTTGAGGTATAAGCAGGTAAAAGCATTATATGAAAAATTATAAACATTTTCAATTTGATTTAAATTTTGACGAATTAATTCGCGAATTTATTTTACTACAATTATTCAATATTTATCTTATTAGAAGAATCAAGTTAATTTAAATAATTCTTTTTACAAATCAAACAAAGTAATTCAATTTTAAATCACAGAATAAAATCAATTTTGATTTGTTTCGCGTAACAAAAGAATAATTATTTTGATTCTCAAATATGATGTTATTCGCGAATTAAAATACTTTTTTTTTAAATCACGTTTAATTTAATTTTAAACCCCAAGGGTTTCGTGGAATTTTTATAAGACAGCCTCCTCGGGATGTCTTCTGGATCTAGCCCATTTTCATTACCGCAGTATATTAAGCAAAAATTTTGTCCATTTTGCCTTATCTCTCTTAGTTTTCGGAATACCGGTCATTTTAAAAAATTACCACTTTAGAAAATGGCAAATATCTAGAAAACTAAGCAAGAATTGCCAGTCAATTTTAATGTTTTTTTTTTGTTTGTCGCCAATTAAAAAAAGAATTATACTTGAAATGGTTTGATTCAATTGAATCAAAAAATATTTAAATGAAATTTATTAATTAACTATGATTTTAAATCTGATTTAATAAATTGATTTATAAAATATTAGCCATGTTTTCTTTTTACATTTAAGCTAGCAAGTTATTTTATTTATATGGAGAATTAAGCGAGTTAAGAACTAGTCGCTTAGTACTCGCTTAATTCTCCATATAAATGAAATAACTTGCTAGCTTAAGTGTACAAAGAAAACATGCCTCGCTGATTTATAAAAAGAATTATTTTTTTCGCGAATTAATTAAAAAATTTTGTGGTGCAAAACGTTGTTGATGAAAACAATTTTTTGTGGTGAAAAATTTTGTTTGGGGTTTACAAAAATTTTGTGAAGGAAAAATTATTTTTAAGGTGAATATAAAATATTATATTCACCTTTAGCAAAATACTATGACATTGTTTTAAAATACAGAGTGGAGCAAAAACCATCATCTGATTTTCATTCGTCATAACTTTTGTTTAAGGTGAAAACTCATTTGCTTTTTAACTGTTTACGTTTATTCGCAATGATAAATTTTATTTCAATTAGTTGTGGAAAATTATGTCCGAAAAATGGCCGCTGTCGGCTTTGATACAAATTTGGGCTCTTTTGATTACAATATGCATAACTGTGAGCAGTATTTGTGGTGTCACCTTATCATTATCAGCTCGAATGTTGTTCTTTAACTCCTTCAAGGTGTGAAGCTTTCTCCGGGACAGTCAAATTGGGGTCAATAAGTCCGAGACTTTTTGAATGAAACACAGTTTATTTTGCAAAAAAAACACAATATTTTTCAACATAATCTCCTTTTAGCACAATACACTTAGTTGGACTAAGTTTCTCCAATTTTTGTATTCCTTCCAAAAAATAGGATTTTTCGAGGTCCATAAAATAGGCATTTGTTTGATCAATAATTTCATCGTTGAAGCTAAATCTCTTTCCACCGAGTCATTTCTTTAGGTTTGGAAATAGGAAATAGTCACTGGGGGCTAAGTCCGGAGAATATGACGAATGAGGGGCAATTTGTAGTCTACTTCATTGATTTTTACCACTCCTTTGATGTTGTCACACGATTACGTTTATGGTCAATTGAGAGCAAACGCGGCACTCATCATGCAGACAGCTTTCTTAAATCCAATTGATCATTAAAAATTGAAACCACTGAGCCATGTGGGATGCCTATGTCTTCCGCAATCTATCGCACATTCAATATCCAATCGGCCAACACCATATCGTGCATTTTTTCAATTGTTTTGGGACGTTCGACATCTTTCGTGCTTGTAAGGCCACAACGAAAGTCACCATTGAAATCGATGGTGCAGAGTCCCTATAGTATTTATCAAACTCTTCCTTGGTTTGATTGATGGTTTTTTTTCGCAAAAACTAATGTTTAATAAGCACTCGAAATAATTTTTTTTCATTTTTAAAAAATCTACGAGGTCGCATGTTTTGAACAGCTGTTAAACGCAAAGTAAATGACGGAACTGGCTCAAAATTTGACAGTAGTCTATTAACAGGTGGTACTTGATGGGAAGTTCGAAAAGTCACGGACTTATTGATCCGCCTTCGTTTGTTCTTAGACCTTTATACCGATGCGTTACAAACGGAATGACAAGCTGATAAATATCCTCATCACATATGTGGAGGATATAATAAAATATTCACTTCAAACTATCTGGTGGAAAAATTACAAAATATTTTATTCAACAAATGCTTCTTTAAAATGTTACTAAAAAGACTAATTTTAAATTTAGAGGTACCTTCACATTTTCATCGCCTACTTTACTACTTTATGGCATCTTATACCTATATTTCAAATATTTATTTATTTATATTTATATTAATCATATAATTACAAATTATATATTAATACCCTAACCGAGCACTAGCAACTAAGGCCATCGGCTTGTTGTAGCGAAAACAGACCGGAGCCTCTGGTGGGAATCGAACCCACGACCCCCGTACTGATAAGCTAGCACGCTACCAACTAGCCTACCGGGGCGCTCATACATTTCGAATATATGGACTGTATAATAAACAAATTTAGTTAAATTACAAATTAATACCGCTTCTTGCGCTCTTGGTCATTAGAGTGTTAATGTATTATATGCAGACATAAATATCGATTTAAATTCATTAAAGGGATATTCTGTACTTTTAATTAAATTAAATAAAATCATAAAGTAGTAGGTAGTAGTTATGCATACATTAATAATATTGAAAAATTTCAAAGGCCATTTTTAAGATGGCCTTTTGAATAATTGCATAAAACAACTGTATCTTTGATCAAACATACATACGTGTTTAATTATTGAATTGGTTTAAAATTACAATTCATGCATAAATAATCATATGGCATTAATAGATTTACCAAATTTTTAAATTGTATATAAAAGAGTTTAGCTAAAACACTATCAATAACAAATATCAATTGTAAATCAATCATCAAACTTAAAACAAAATGTTTAAATTCGTAAGTTTTATTTAACAAAAAATAAATAATTTTCATCACTTATAGCAAATATTTGTTTGCTTTATAGATCGCTATCTGTTTCTTTGCTATTTTGGCTGTTGTTGCCGCTAAGCCCGGTGTGGCCTATATCTCCCCCTTGGCCTACTCTGCAGCTGCTCCTTTGGCTTACAGTTCTCCTTTAGCCTACACTGCTCCTGCTGCTGCTGCTATTGTTGGACATGCTTCATATGTTGCTCCATATGCCTCCAGTTATAATGCCCATACTGTAGCCCACTCTGCCGCCTTCCCAGCTGCTTATACCACTTATGCTGCTGCTCCTGCATTTGCCGCTCCAGTTGTCACACCTTTTGCTGCTCCTCTTTTGTTAAAGAAGTAGATAAGATAATTGGATTTGAATAAACAATAAAACGATAATAGACTGAGAATATGAAAATTTATTTTTTTTATCATTTATGTATTCAGTAGTCCGCGTTTTAAGAAAAATTTAATTGCAAAATGATTAAGAATTTATTAAATAATTATTTTTGAATTATTATCTCTAACATTGTATGAAGATAAATAGTAACCGCTGTACAGCTCACGTTGCCCATTCTGCCTTAAGGCTTCATTACCCGAGTAAAAAAGTATATGACAGTAGAATTCTTCTTTTAGTATGTGCTAGTTATATGAAAACTTGCAAATTCTTTTTTTGGTTTGAGTTTAATTAATACAGAATTTTTATTTAAAGAAAATATGCAAAAATATGCATTAAAAATCTTTAAATTTGCAAAAAAATATGCAGAAAAATGCAATTATAAAAAAATATGCAACAATATAAGACAACAAAACGATGTCATTTTGCTGAAAATTCTTTGATTCAGACAAGTAGACTAGATGGTCAAAATAGTTTTTGAGCTGTTGACTAAAACCCTGATTTTGCATGAAAGTTGCTGCCCTGATAATTATACAGGATGACTCAGTCACGACCCGCCGAATTTCACCAGCGTATTTCTTGGCTAATTTCATGAAAATATGTCCATTACGACCATCCCCTAAAATGCAAGTGTGCAAGTGGCTGAGAAAATTGAGCTAATGTGCACGTTCTTATGTCTGGGCGATTTCACTTTTTTTAATTTTTTTTCTTTATTGATTTTGAAAGGTCTCCCAAAGACCTTTCAAACGAGCCCAAAAACAAAAAAAAAAACTGGTTCAGAAGTTAGCAATTTTACCCTACTACCCTTCGACCACCAATCCGAAAATTTTCAAACCGCTGCCATTTCGAACACTTGCATTTTCAGGAATCGTCGTAATGAACATATTTTTATGAAATGAGCCAAGGAATACGATAGTGAAATTCGGCGGCTCGTGACTGAATCACCCTGTATATTACATTTTTTTTAAACGAATCTTACATTGTGTCATATAACTATACTCACATCTAGTTATATATTTATCTTAATAAAATAAGATATACTTTACAATATATCATAAGATATGTATGTTAAATATTATTAGGATTTACAACAGATGGCGCATCTTTTACACATAGTTTGTGTCTTTAATAACTTATTCTCACTTATTTATTGAAGGAAATAATAGGGCAAACAACAAATTTTCTCTTGCTTCAAAAATGTCGAATTTTGTGCCAACAAAACATCATCTACATATTTCTCACCGAAGCTTATCCAAAATATGTTTCATCTATTTCAACGTACGAGAGATGGTTTGTGCGGTTTAGAAGATAAAGACCGCCTAGGTCAGTTGTTTAAGTTCTAAGATGATAAATAAATTGCAGGCATTACTCGATGAAGATTATTGTTAAACTCAAGAAAAACTTGGAAAATCATTGGCAGTCACTCAAGCAGCACTTTTAAAACCTTTGCAAGCAGCAGGATGAACAAAAGCAAGGAAATCAGGTACCACACGAGTTTATGCCGAGAGACGTTAAAAGCCGAAGATGCATATCCGAAATGCTGCTTGAACGCTAAAAAAAGAAAGTAATTTTTGCATTAAATCATTAATACCAATGAAAAATTGAACCATTGCGATAAGCCGAAGCGCAAGAAACCGTATATGAAGTCCTGTCAAGCGGGCAATTCCATGCCAAAACCGCATATACATGGCGCCAGGGTAATGCTCTGTGTTTGGTGGGACTAGAAGGGCCTTATCTATTATTAGTTGCTGTAGTCGGGTCAGAGGATCACCAGAGATGACCTGTACCGAACAAAATTGATTCGTATGAAGCAAGCATTGACTGAAAAACGCCTGGAGTATGTGACCAGACATGAAGCAGAAATATTCCATTATGAAAACATTCGGCCACATGCTGCAAAACCGGTTAAGAACTAATTAGAAAAAAAGTGGTTGGGAAGTTTTGCCTCACCCGCCTTATAGTCCACACCTTGCCCCAACCGAATATCATTTATTTTGATCGATGACCAATACTTCGAATAAATTTATATTGTTTCAATGATTTATAATAAACGCCCAAAATATGCATTTTTTAAGTTATTCACCCAATAATACTGTTGAAATGCATAATTGCTGCGTAAGGAGTAAGAGATATGACAGTTGCAAATGATTTGAACACTTAAATTTAAAGTAATCTATTTTGTGCCACGCCCAATTCACGGATCCCGCCCACATTTGGTCAGATGTTGTGTATTGATAACCAATATGCTTGTACCTTATTTGGGAACTTTTCCTTTTTCCGTTCTCCAAATATACAGAAAAACTGACCGAAATTATTGAGTCAACTGTGCTGTACGTATTTGTTATGTTAAAAAAAAATAAAAAAAGTCTTAATAAAATGTAAAAAAAAAAATTTACAAAAAAAGTTGAATAGACGAGGATCAATCGCGCGACTAAAAGAAAAAAAATATTTATGACAAAGCGCTCAGACCACTGATCCATTGAAGGACATACCCAATCATCGTTAATAGAACTAAATAAACAGTTTTGGTTCGAATCAAATTTGTTTGGCTTTTGGGTAAATCTTTGTATGTTTTGTTGCTTGTGTATAAAAGGTGAAAAGGTGAAAGTAAAGAAGTTCAACAAATAAAATAAAAAAGGAACAACAACCACAAACATAATGCCAATCAGTGTTGTCATATTTTTTTCAAAAATCTTTTAAGTTGTAAAAAAGGCTATTTTCAACCAAAAAAATATTTTATTACAAATCGTCAAAAGAAATCACTAGAACTGCATGTGTTTTATTTCTACAAAAACGTATGATTTAGCTGGCAAATTCGCTTTTTATAAATTTTTTTTTAATTTCTTTAGCTTAATTTTAAAATTTGAAGGAAAATAGTTTATACTTTTTTTTTATAAATTATTATAAGTTATGACCTAAAATAGTTGCACTCAAAGAGAAATTATGTATAAAATTTTCTTAATATATGAGAAATTAAATGGTTTTAAAACCTTTTTATTAATTCTTTTAAATCGAAGCAAAAAATAGAAATATTTTGTTTATATCAAAGGGTTTTTATAAAAATTTTGATGCTTAATTATTTAATGTTAAAAAAACAAAAAATAAATAAAAAAAAGGTCTAAAGAAAATATAAAAAAAATTGTGCAAAAAAGATGAATAGACGGGGATCGATCCCGCCCCTAAGAGAAAAAAACTATTGGTGACATAGCGCTTAGACAACTGAGCCATTGAAGCCCACACGCAATCATCGTTAATAGAAGTAAATAAACAGTTTTCGTTTAATAGATATTTATTTGGTTTTTATTAAAATGACAAATCTTTGTATGTATTTGCTGTTTGTGTATAAAAGGTGAAGAGGTGAAAGAAAAGAATTTCAACATATGGATGTGTTTGTTAAGCGTAAAATTCAACATACATATTAAACAAAGGGATTTTACGGAAAAAATTAGATGAAGTCGTGGTTTTTTGCTAATATCTCAGCCATTTATCAACCGATCTGGCTGATTTTCAATAGCAAACAGAAATGAATCACATGTAACAATCAAATCCTCACCATGTCTGGGGTCTTCGGAAAACCAATTTCAACACACAGACGGACAGACGGACATCGTTAAATCAACTTCGCTCTTCATAAGGACCCAGAATATATATACTTTATAGGGTCTAAGATCAATATTGTAGAAATTACAAACGGCATGACAAACTTATATATACCCTTCCACCTGTGGTGAAGGGTATAAAAACAAAGAAAATCTAAAATGCGAAAAAGAAAATGTTTTAGTTCATTGAGGGAATTGCATACGACCTTCTCTTTTACATAAATAAAATGTTCTACTGGACATTTTACTATATAGAATTTGTAATGTGTGATGCGATGTGACGGAAGGGACCTTATTTTGACAGACGTCAAACTTGTGTTTTGTCATGTTTTGTCCTGTGCTGAAAGTTTTTCTCTGACAAGATAAGGCATCTTTCGTCACGCGGCGTTACATATTTTTAATTTTTTCTAAAAGTTTAAAAACGTGCCTTTTTAAGTCCTTCATTTTCACACTAGAGTTGAAAAACATATCATTATTCCTGCAATTATTTAAAATTAACTAAAGTAGTTTTTTTTACGTTAATTACCGATAATTTTAATGGAATCCTAAAAACATAAATATACATGTATTTAATATCTGCCTTTTAAATACTTTTTATTCGATGTGTTTAACATTTTTCTATACATTTATGTATGCGCACATACTTCATTACTTCATCAAAAAAAAATAAAAGGAACTTTATAAAAGGGTGTTGCTCCTTTTGTACTCATTTCCCTTTGTTTTGATTTTTTTTTTCATGGAACATAACATGATTTTGCATGATGCATTTTAATTACACTCATTATGCAGAGTTTTAATTTTTTAGTTACGGAGTGGTAGTCGATGAAGATTATCTCACTTAAAATGACTGGTTGGCAGACCTTGAAAAAGATAAATCTTTATTGAATTAATTCGCGAAAAAATAACTCTTTCAGTGAGTTGATTCAATATTTTATAAATAAATTTATTTAACCAGATTTAAAATCATAGTTAATTAATCAAATTCATTTGAATCTTTTTTTATTCAATTGAATCAAATCATTTTAAACATAATTCGTTTTTTAATTCGCGAATTAAAAAAAATTATTTGATTTGCGAATTAAAACAAAATAAAAAAAAATATAATAGATTGACATGCAAATCATCTTAGTTTTCTTGATATTCGCCATTTTGTAAAATGGTAATTTTTTAAATAGGCCGGTATCTCAAAAACTAAGAGAGATATGGGAAAACGGACAAACTCCGATAATAAAAATAGGCTAGCACCGGAAGGTATCCCGAGGTATCTATTTTTTAAAAAACCAGCCACAGGGTGACCCATTTTTATACGAACGAAATGGAACGGGAAACGAAATTTGTTTTATCGGAGTTTGTTAAGTTATCATATGAATTTATAAAAAAAAAGTCACTCTGTGGCTGTTTTATAAAAACTCCAGCAAACCCTTCGGGGACCTACCGAATCTAGACTGCTTGTTGAGATTTTTAAAAATTTTGTCTGTTTCTCGCTTGGTTTCCGAGATATTCGCCATTTTTTAAAATGACCATTTTCAAAATGGCGAGATAGGGCAAAACGGACAAAATTTTTCCTCCAATGTATTATTAATAAATTTCGATAATAAAAATGGGCCAGGTCCGAAGATATTTTATTAAAATTCTATGAAACCCTTCGGGTTTAAAATTAAATTAATCGTGATTTAAAAAAAACATTGTTTTAATTCGCGAATCAAATCATATTTGAGAAACAAAATAATTATTTTTTTGATTCGCGAATCAAATCAAAATTGATTTGATTCTTTGATGTAAAATTGAATTATTCAAATTGTATTATATGGTTTGATTTATAAAAAGAAATACTTAAATCAACTTGATTCTTCTAATAAGATAAAGATTGAATCATGGTAGTTAATAATTCAATCAGAAAAATTTATTCGGAAATTAATTTGCCAAAATTAAAATTAGATTTGAAAATTGATTTAAGGAATTATGTTTTTAAAGGTCTGCTGGTTGGTTGGCAGTTTGCCTGATAGGCTGCCGAGTTTTTTCTTCCATGTAATAAACATTGGAGTTATTAATGTTTGATTTAAGGTTTATTAAGATTTTGTTTTTATTGTCTGCATATATAAAGTGCATCAAAAATTATAAGCCGTTTTAATTAGAGAATGTAAGATTGTTTTAAGGGATTTGTGATGTTAATTAAAATTTAAAAAATTAATAATAGTATTAAAATATTAAGGCCCGATTCAGTAGAATGTCCCTTTAACATTTAACAAAGAATTGAATTAAAAATTTAATATGCGAAGCCATAACAAATTTGGCAGTTAAAGTTTCAGTTAATGGCTAAATTGACAATAACTTAAAATAAATAATGTTCAAAAAAGTAGCAAAAAAGGAAAACTACGTGTATGCTTAAATTCATAGCAGTGTAAAAAGTATCAAAAAACTTATATACCTAACATACGTATTTTTCACAGCAACATATCAAAAATAAATGAAAAAATTCCTAAAAGTACACCAGGGAATATATTTTTAAAATCCCATTCCAACGATACCACATTTTCATGAACGAATTGTTACACACAGAGAACAGAATCGTTGTGTCAACCGAATTTGTTGCCAACCGAATTTAAGTAGTTACATGTACTTTCACATTATGCGGTAGCAGCAATCAATATATAAGAGTTACTCCAACCGAATTAACTATTTGGTAAAGTTCTATCAAGTTTATCAAAACACTGGTTTCAATTTTTTCTTAAATTTTTTCTTAATTAGTAGAAATAAAAAATTAATATGTATCTTAATACCCTTACCGAGCACTAGCAACGAAGCCTATCGGCTCGTTGTAGCGAAAACAGACCAGATCCTCTGATGGGAATCGAACCCACGACCCCCGCACTGATAAGCTAGCACGCTACCAACTAGCCTACCGGGGCGTTCAAAAAACAAAAATGTTTAATTACATTAATAATAATTCTTAGAACTTTTTCCGGTAAAAAACCCTCCTTGTAAAATGTCCTAAGAACCTGAGGGTTTATATATAGAGGAAAATGTCTCAGTATCAAAAGTTTTTTCTATGAAAAATGTACTCAAGCTCCGACGGTTTTTCTATACGAAAATGTTTCAGAATCAAATAGTTTTCCTATAGAAAAGTTCTTCAGAATATGAGGGGCATTCCATAGAAATATTATCTCATGAACTGAGGATTTATCTATAGGAAATTGCTGAGGGCTTTTCTGAAGAAAAATACCTCAGAAACTAAACTCAGAGAAAAAAGTTAGTAAAAAAATTTGTAAACGGTTTTCAATCCCAATTTACTATTTTTGTACTCATTTTAAGCTATTTACATTTTACAAATTTCAGAATTTGTACACATTATTTACAAATTTTTGTTACTAATTTTTAGAAATTATTTTACAAATTTTTGAAAACTGAGTTGCTAAAATTTGCTCAAAAAATTTACTACTTTTACACTTTTTTAAAAATTAGTAAATATTATTGATATTAAAGGAAATTTTATTTCTAATAATTAAAAATTATACTTACAGACATAAATTACCTTAAAATGCTACATAGGTTGAAACAAGGGATCAGAAGTGAAAATACTTTTTACAACCGACTCATGTTCAAAAATAGGTCATCCACTTAAAATAGCACTTACAAGTTCTCAAAATCAGCCCTTAAAAAATTAAAATTTGAGCTTAAAATCCAAAAATTTGTCTTAAAATATTTGTCAATAGGAAACTGTAGGTTTTCAATGGAAAAATTCATTAGAATCTGTAGGTTCTCCAGAATGGTGGAAAGTTTTAGTTATTTTACTCAAGGAAATCTCAACTTCTTTACTCATGACTCTCAGATACGAAGTAGTACACTTAAAATAGTTTGAAAATTAAAATAACAGAAAATGTCATTTGCAAGAGTTGATATTTAATTTAAAAACCGGTCTACTCAATTTCATTTAAATTAAATGCCTTTTGTTACAAGGTGGCGCAAAAGTAATCCTCCTATCAGAAAATGCTATAAATTTTGCGATTGGCCCCTAATGTCAGTTCTGTTTTGACATTTGTGTAGTAAACACATGCGAAATACACGTTAAAAAACAATGTTACGCTACACTGCTCCAGAACGTGGAACATTGGTGACTATTTATTTGAGCAATAATGAAGATGATTTTTCATCAAAAATAATCATGAGTTATGAGGCCCATTTCCATCTTAGCGGGTACGTAAATAAGCAAAATTTACGCTTCTGGGGCACTGAAAATCCGCGTGTAACCCACGAAGAGCCATTACACCCGCTCAAAGTCACTGTATGGTGTGCTGTTTTTGCTGGAGGAGTCATCGGACCTTTTTTCTTCGAAGACGTCGCGGGCCAAACGGTTACTGTAAATGGTGAGCGCTACAGAGCAATGATCAACCAGTTCTTTTTGCCGCAACTTGATGAATTGGGATTGGAAAACATGTGATTCCAACAGGACGGTGCAACGCCACACACTGCACGTGCCACAACCGATATGCTGAAGGATGCATTTCCCGGGCGCCTAATCTCCCGTTTTGGCGATTTGCACTGGCCAGCAAGATTGCCTGATTTGACCGCTCCAGACTTCTTTTTGTGGGGCTTTTTGAAGTCGCGGGTTTATGTCAACAAGCCTCAGACTCTTGCAGCTCTTAAAGACAATATCAGTCAAGAATGTGAGGACCTATCGCCGGAAGTTTTGGCCAAAGTGATGGAAAATGCCATAAAAAGGGCTCAAATGACAATCAACTGTGGTGGCGGCCATTTACATGACATCATATTATCGACTTGATGTAAAAAAAATTAAAAGACCAAATAAAAATAATCCACAAGAAAAATCAAAGCTTTTCATTTTTTTAAAATTACAGCCAAAAAACATCGGAAGGTTATTTTTGCGCCACCCTGTATTTATTTTTAAATGTTAATTAAGCAACTGACACAACTGATATAATCAGTAAAAATAAATGTCAAAATTTTGCCTACCAATTCCTTAATATATAAATGATTTTTTCCTTTATTTAAATTGTTTCTCTTTTTGTTTTTTTATCTACATTTTAATCTACATTGTATGCATAGCTATAGACACTTTTTGTGTGAACGTGTTTGTGTATGTATGTGTGTTTATAAAGTTCTTGTAATTTGTATTGAAAAATTTTGTATATATACAACCAATTTAAATAAAAAAAAAACAAATTGAAATTTTTTCAATATTTTTTTTTTTTGAAATAGACAGCAAACAAAATTAAAATTTGTAATAACTGTAACGGGCACAAATAAACCACAAATTTCCGTTTTGTGGGTAAATTTTTATTAAACAAATGAAAAAAAAAAAAAATATAAATGAAACTGAAAAAAATCGGTAAATGATAGTAAATCATTTCGAATAAATGTATAAAAGAGTTAATATAGATATTTCTTTGAAAAATAAATGTATGTTCCTTTATTTTTAAATGGAATGGAATTTTTTTTATTAAACTACAAACAGTAAACTACATACGAAGGTTTGGAAGGATGAGTGAGCAATTAGGGCGGATGAGAGAGCAATTCGGCCACAACGAAATTCAGTAAACCACTTTTTTACCATTAAAATTGATGTTGTAACTTTCCATATTATTTATCAAGTCTAGCCTTGGCTTAAGTGATGGTATATATGTGCACAGCACATGTTGCGGGGACGGTTTTTCGTTCCACAAGTTACTATGAAGACATTTTGTTACTTTGGGGACTGTCCTTAAACATTTCGTTATTCTACTGTTTTCACTGAAGACATTTTATATATATATATATATATATATATATATATATATATATGTGCACGGCGCATGTTGCGGGGACGGTTTTTCGTTCCACAAGTTACTATGAAGACATTTTGTTACTTTGGGGACTGTCCTTAAACTTTTCGTTAGTCTACTGTTTACACTGAAGACATTTTACTCGATACAGCGCATATTATAGGGACTTTTTTGGCTGTATATACATATGTCTTCAAAGTATGGGCAATGAATATATATATATATATATATATATATATATATATATATATATATATATATATAAAGGGTGTCCAATATGTGCACAGCACATATTGCGGGGACGGGTTTTCGTTCCACAAGTTACTATGAAGACATTTTGTTACTTTGGGGACTGTCCTTAAACTTTTCATTATTCTAGTGTTTACTCTGAAGACATTTTACTGGACACAGCGCATTTTTTAGGGACTTTCTTGGCTGTATATACAGATGTCTTCAAAGTATGGGCAATGCATATATATATATATATATATATATATATATATATATATATATATATATGCATTGCCCATACTTTGAAGACATCTGTATATACAGCCAAAAAAGTCCCTATAAAATGTGCTGTGTCCAGTATATATATATATGCATTGCCCATACTTTGAAGACATCTGTATATACAGCCAAAAATGTCCCTATAAAATGCGCTGTGTCCAGTAAAATGTCTTCAGAGTAAACACTAGAATAACAAAAAGTTTAAGGACAGTCCCCAAAGTAACAAAATGTCTTCATAGTAACTTGTGGAACGAAAACCCGTCCCCGCAACATGTGCTGTGCACATATATATATATATATATAAAGGGTGTCCCAAGAAGAACGCAATTTTTAAATCTGGCAACATTCGAAGTGTCATTGTTTGACATTTGAACAATTGTTATTGTTTGCTAGTAGAAGGTACGAGGTTAGTAAAAATGGAGCGCTACACGAATGAACAACGCATTCTCATTGTGAAATTGTTTTACCAAAATGGTGAAAGTTTTGCGGCTACAGTTCGCAAATTGCGATCAATTTGGGGTCACAATAATGCTCCAAAAGAGTCAACTGTAAAGAGATTAATGGATAAATTTGCCGAAACTGGGTCTGTTAGTGATGTAAAGACAACAACGCGCCATCGACCAGGTCGATCGACCGAAAATGTCGCAGCTGTACGTGATGATGTCGCTCAAACTCCATCCAACTCAATTCGACACCGAGCTCAGCAAATTGGTGTCTCCAAATCCACTTTGCAGCGAATTTTGACGAAAGATTTGCATCTTCATGCATACAAAGTTCAATTGACTCAGGAACTGAAGCCAGCTGACCATGGACAGCGAAGGGAGTTCGTTAATTGGGTATTGGAGAGACAACATGAAAATGCTGATTTTGCCGATAAAATCATCTTCAGTGACGAGGCCCATTTTCATCTTGATGGCTTCGTCAATAGGCAGAATTGTCGCATTTGGGGTGACGAAAATCCTCGAGTGATTCACGAGAAGCAAATGCATCCTCAACGTGTCACTGTGTGGTGTGGTTTTTGGGCTGGAGGAATCATTGGACCTTTTTTTATGAAAATGAGGCAGGTCAAGCGCAAACAGTCAATGGTGTTCGGTATCGTGAAGTGATAACCAGTTTTTTCTTGCCTAGAATTGAAGAAATGAATGTGGAGGGCATGTGGTTCCAACAAGACGGCGCCACATGTCATACAGCCAGAGGAACAATTCAATTGCTGCATCAGTCATTTCCCGGTCGTGTTATTTCGCGTTTTGGAGATCAGAATTGGCCGCCTAGATCGTGCGATTTAACACCATTAGATTTTTTTCTTTGGGGTTTTTTGAAGTCGATGGTTTACGCGAATAAGCCGACGACGACTCAAGCCTTCAAAGAGGAAATTGGACGCTGCATTAATGAAATACCGCAGCATTCATGCAAAACGGTCATTGAAAATTTCATTAAAAGATCGCGTGCATGCCAGCAAAGCCGCGGCGGCCATCTGCACGATATATTGTTCCATACATAACCTCATTCTGTCTACTTTACGATATAATAAAGTTTCACGATTTTTTTTTAAATATCTGTGTTTAATTTAAAATTTAAAAATTGCGTTCTTCTTGGGACACCCTTTATATATATATATATATATATATATATATATGCATAGGGCATGTTGCGGGGACGGGTTTTCGTTCCACAAGTTACTATGAAGACATTTTGTTACTTTGGGGACTGTCCTTAAACTTTTCATTATTCTACTGTGTACACTGAAGACATTTTACTGGATACAGCTCATATTTCGGGGTCTTTTTTGGCTGTATATACAGATGTCTTCAAAGTATGTGAAATGCATATATATATATATATATATATATATATATATATATATATATATATATATATATATGTATTCATTTTGCACACTTTGAAGACATCTGTATATACAGCCAAAAAAGTCCCTATAATATGCTCTGTATCCAGTAAAATGTCTTCAGTGTAAACAGTAGAATAACGAAAAGTTTAAGGACAGTCTTCAAAGTAACAAAATGTCTTCATAGTAACTTGTGGAACGAAAAACCGTCCCCGCAACATGCGCCGTTGCCCATACTTTGAAGACATCTGTATATACAGCCAAAAAAGTCCCTATAAAATGCGCTGTGTCCAGTAAAATGTCTTCAGAGTAAACACTAGAATAACGAAAAGTTTAAGGACAGTCCCCAAAGTAACAAAATGTCTTCATAGTAACTTGTGAAACGAAAACCCGTCCCCACAACATGTGCTGTGCACATATATATATATATATATATATATATATATATATATATATATATATGCATTGCCCATACTTTGAAGACATCTGTATATACAGCCAAAAATGTCCCTATAAAATGCGCTGTGTCCAGTAAAATGTCTTCAGAGTAAACACTAGAATAACGAAAAGTTTAAGGACAGTCCCCAAAGTAACAAAATGTCTTCTTATATATATATATATATATATATATATATATATATATGTGCACAGTGCATGTTGCGGGGACGGGTTTTCGTTCCACAAGTTACTATGAAGACATTTTCTTCATAGTATATATATATATGTGCATAGCGCATGTTGCGGGGACGGGTTTTCGTTCCACAAGTTACTATGAAGACATTTTGTTACTTTGGGGACTGTCCACAAACTTTTCATTATTCTACTGTTTACACTGAAGACATTTTACTGGATACAGCTCATATTACGGGGTCTTTTTTGGCTGTATATACAGATGTCTTCAAAGTATGTGAAATGCATATATATATATATATATATATATATATATATATATATGTGCATAGAGCATGTTGCGGGGACGGGTTTTCGTTCCACAAGTTACTATGAAGACATTTTGATACTTTGGGGACTGTCCTTAAACTTTTCGTTAATCTACTGTTTACACTGAAGACATTTTACTGGATTCAGCGCATATTACAGGGACTTTTTTGGCTGTATATACAGATGTCTTCAAAGTATGTGAAATGCATATATATATATATATATATATATATATATATGTGCACAGCACATGTTGCGGGGACGGGTTTTCGTTCCACAAGTTACTATGAAGACATTTTGTTACTTTGGGGACTGTCCTTAAACTTTTCATTATTCTAGTGTTTACTCTGAAGACATTTTACTGGACACAGCGCATTTTATAGGGACATTTTTGGCTGTATATACAGATGTTTTCAAAGTATGGGCAATGCATATATATATATATATATATATATATTCATTATGCATACATACTTCATACATACTTCCCTATAATATTCGCTGTATCCAGTAAAATGTCTTCAGTGTAAACAGTAGAATAACGAAAAGTTTAAGGACAGTCCCCAAAGCTCCAAAATGTCTTCATAGTAACTTGTGGAACGAAATCCCGTCCCCGCAACATGTGCTGTGCACATATATATATATATATTCACATACTTTGAAGACATCTGTATATACAGCCAAAAAAGACCCCGTAATATGAGCTGTATCCAGTAAAATGTCTTCAGTGTAAACAGTAGAATAATGAAAAGTTTGTGGACAGTCCCCAAAGTAACAAAATGTCTTCATAGTAACTTGTGGAACGAAAAACCGTCCCCGCAACATGCTCCGTGCACACATATATATATATATATATATATATATATATATATGCACAGCACAATGCATATATATATATATATATATATATATATATATATATATATATATATATATATATATATATGTGCATATATATATATATATATATATATATATATATATATATATTCATTGCCCATACTTTGAAGACATCTGTATATACAACCAAAAAAGTCCCTATAAAATGCGCTGTGTCCAGTAAAATGTCTTCAGAGTAAACACTAGAATAACGAAAAGTTTAAGGACAGTCCCCAAAGTAACAAAATGTCTTCATAGTAACTTGTGGAACGAAAACCCGTCCCCGGAACATGTGCTGTGCACATATATATATATATATATATATATATATATATAGAGCAATTCCATATGAAAACGATCAAAATTGGCAAATTTTTGGACGAACCCTCTCCGATTTTAAAATAAATAGTCTCAATCGATTGCCCAGCAAAAAATAATGTACCTACATATTTTTTTTTTATAGTGACTGGTTTAGTGGTGGTGTACACCACTGTCATGTGACAAAATTGAAGAATTCTTCATAAGGGACCTCATTGAAAGTTGTTTAAAAAAAAACTACTAAAGCGATCGCAACGAGTGATAGCTCGTTGGAAAGGTATTGAATACATACATTTTAAAAATTATTTTACAGTTAAAAATACATTTATGAAGAAAAAATCTTTCTTATTTTGCTGCTTATACTTAATTACAATATTTATTAAAAATTTCAATTGTCTTGGCATCATTATAAAATTAAAGTCATTTTAAATTTAGCACGTCGGCAGACGAAGAGTACCGCTTTACATTAATTGACATATCAGAAATATTTGGTATGAAGCAATGAAACTTTTGCGTTCCAGTTATAGTTTTGACATTATTATATCTGTTTTGAAGTCGTCGCTCCGTGGCATCGTGTTCTTTTTGAGTGCATAAAACTGTGTTAATGGCAATTTCCTTGCCTTGAATCCACGAAAACAAATGTTGTACATTTAAGATCTGGTCAGTATATCCTTTGCAAACTTGCCTTAGTCGCCATGCGTTTTAGGGTTCCCCCTAACGCATCGCATGGGCCCTTACCGTGGGATGTCGCAAAAAAGTGCCACTCGACCTTGCAGTTTTGTTCTTCTTCAATTATGCAAAGATTGTAAAAATTTTTTTTATTCTTGTACTGAGAAGCCGCGCCGTCTGAGAAAAACGTTACTTTAATGCGTTCCGTGCCTGTCTAATGCCAGCACGCATTCTTTTGGTCGTAGGATGGCAAACTTAGAAAATCCCACTTTTTCTGCTGGGTATTTCTCTTTGAACTGATGGTATGCTTCGGATAGATTACATAATAATAATCTGCGCTGCTTGTGTACTTTTTCTCCATCTTCACGTGTGATAACATAGTCACGTGTACCTGGGCAGGCGCGGCTGTTGTCATCATTGCAGTAAAAATCTTGAATCAATTTCACCGTTGCTTCGCTGAGGGTCCTTGAGCCAAATTTCTTGGTGGAAGTCTTCTTCTCGCGATGTAAAAAGATGTTTGAAACTGTTCAGAAATCTTGCGTATAGACCATGATTGAGGCAGCACAGATAAAATGAGATATTTCTCCGGAAAAGTGGTCGCTAAATTGAATTTTCTTTTCAACTGCTTAATCATTTGTTTGCCGTCATCAACGTCATCTGCTTGACTGCATTCGTTATCAGAGCCTTCATCAAATATTGTCGCGATTGCACTCATAACCTTGCCTTTTTTATCTTTCCTGTATTTTTCACTTCGCAACTTTCTTTTTCTAATAGGCGTTTCACCTAAAGTGGTAATAGCCTCATTCAAAGGACTCAAAGACATATTGACCATCGGAATGTCTGCCTCACTATCAGATGAAACATTTTGTTCAATTGTCATTTCACTCTCGGATTGTGGTTGCATTTGCTTGTTGAGACAAATCGATTTTACACTTGGGGCAAATGAATTCTGCTTCTTCACCGTATTGTATATTTAATTCATTCATGTATCGCTTCGAAACACCAGTTAATTTTAATACTTTTATCTTTTTCGAACGATGTCCACTCTTGTTAAACGGATTGCAGCAAAATTTATTCATTTTACTTTAAATTGTCTTTACAGCTTCACTCTTTACTTTACAAAAAAAAAAACACTTTAACACTTTCACGTTTAGTATTCAACTGAAATTTGACTCAGAGTGTGTGAAGTATTTATATTTATTTTTTGGTAAAAAATAGGTAAAAAAAAATAAGCGATATTTGCTTTTCTTTAATAGGAAAATTTGCGTGAACTACTGGTCATAAAATGTTTTTTAAAGAGGGACTTAATTGGTTACTGCCAATAATGTTTTGTAAATTTTTTAAATTACCAGGTAATAAATATTTCCGTGTTTTATGACTTGATCTGCACGTGTCATTTTAGGCGAAATATTTATTACCTGGTAATTTAAAAAATTTACAAAACATTTTATGACATGTAGCCTCAGTCGGGTTTGGTGTGCCATTACATGCCACTGCTGCTATTATCCATGGATTTATGGCCGATCTTGTGAAGGCAGGCAGACCATATTTACTACACACTCAACTTGGGGCTCTTAAAAAAAAATTGATTTTTTCTTGATAAATGTATTTTTAACTGTAAAATAATTTTTAAAATGTATTTTTGATAATAAAATAAAATAATGTTAAATAATTAAAAATAATTCAATTATAAAAAATATAAAAACAATGAGAACAAGGTGGTCTCTTAAATGCACTTCTCCTGTCCAAACAAGGAGTCGGGGCCCATTTTTTTATTGCTGATTCTTAAAGCAAAGATTATGAGGAATCCAAAAAAAATAAAATTAGCCGAAAAATTTAGGAGCTTCTGTGGAAAATCGGAAAATTTAATTTTCATGGGAAACTTTAATTTTCATGGGAAAAAAGGTAAATTTCTGAGAAAAATTAGGAAAATTTTATTTTTCAATTAAAGCCTGATTCAATACCTTTCCAACGAGCTATCACTCGTTGCGATCGCTTTAGTAGTTTTTTAAAACAACTTTCAATGAGGTCCCTTATGAAGAATTCTTCAATTTTGTCACATGACAGTGGTGTACACCACCACTAAACCAGTCACTATAAAAAAAAAAATATGTAGGTACATTATTTTTTGCTGGGCAATCGATTGAGACTATTTATTTTAAAATCGGAGAGGGGTCGTCCAAAAGGTGATCGCTTTCATATGGAATTGCTCTATATATATATTTAAAATTATACAATGAACCTTAATTTACTTCACTGTCAGACATTTACACATTTAATTAAATTAATCGGCAATATTATTTTGCCGAGTTGTTGCAGTATTAACGATCTATCGCAATCTGAGGGCATATTTCGGGGCGCTCATTTTTATATGTGATAGTGTCTTAATGTGGAAAGTACTAGAATCATGATAGGGTTATCTGAAAAGTTTTCGCCTGTGCTATGTGAAAGTGATGTGGCCATCTAGAAAGTTGAACTGGCTTGACGAATCGAACTTCCGCAACTATCTTTTATTTTTAGACAAAAATAAAATAGAAACACCAGAAATATAATTTACAGAAATATAATTACCTGCTGAAAATATAATTGGCAGCAAAATTATATTTTCAGCAGGGCGTTTTTTCGGCGTGTACCATGGCCTCGTAATGGACGACTTTTAAAACCCCTTTTGACCACTTAGGTCGAATACAGCCGGTACATAGCAATCTTACACACACTCAAAAAAAAAACTAGAATTTAGAAAAATTAACTTATTTGGAGGAAAAATTGAAATGAAAACGGCGCTTAAAACACTTTTTACCAATATTTAATATACATTTTCCTTGAAATTTAGAAACAAATTGGTCAAAATTTCTAAATTTTTATTAGAAAACAGTAAAATTTCCTTCTAATTAGTTCATATATCATTAAAATTTTACTGTTAGTTAGGAAATGTTTATTTTATTTAAGTTCAATAGACATTTTTTTACAAAAATCTAGGACTTAACTCCCTAAAAAAAAATAAATATTTTTAACATCAAGTTAAATAGCACTTCTTTTAAGTGAAAATTATCCTTAAAGTAAGTAAAAATTGTCTTATAGATATAAAACTGTTTCTTTGATAAAGGTAATATTTTACCAAATATTTTTAAGTACTTCACACTCACGGTGTAAGTATTTTCACACTTTCGGAGGACTTCCGCTTTGTGGGGATACTGCTCTTAACAAGCTTTTTGCTATACATTGTTGTCTTAAAATTAAATTGAATTATACTTAACTCATGTATTTAAAATAGAAATTAAATTTCATTAGCAAAAAGGTAAACAAATTAAAAAAATGTACTGCAGGATATCCTGAAACGTGATAAATTGTGACAAAGTCAGATCCTTTACGTAATTAATTAACGGTTCTGCTTGAGAGAACTACAAAATGGATGCCCTAAGTGCAACACGGCATCTATGGCTAAGGAACACTGGGGGACCTTTGTCTTCTTAAATTAACTAATTTAAGGAAATTGTTGCAAAAATTCAAAACATCCTAGTTACATTTCTTGTTATTATTGGAAAATGGAAATGGTCATAAGTTTATTAGCTTAAACTTAAATTGACAAGTACAAATTTTAACTTATTTTATTATTAAGTAAAAAAAATATGTTTTGGTGCCTTCGATATATATAAAGTTTAGTAGGGGCAACATTGTAGTCAGCAAACAAAATTATTACATAAAACCACAAATTCAAAATTTTTACCTTTTGGTACAAAATTTTTAAAATTTTAAGCTATTTTAAGTTCAATATATAAGAATCTTAAGATTAGAGATGACCATTTTTGACTCACGCTCTTACACGGTCACGAACCAAAAATTACAATCATGCAGTATAATTTTTTTAAATGGTTACTTTAATATGTTTCCTTTAATAATATTTTTTCTTGAAAATTAGTTAAACTAACTAGTATGTTTTTAATTGATTTTTTTTTTTTAAAGAATATTGGAAATAATTTAAACGTTTTCCAAAAAAAAGTCATATACCAAAGTTTATTATTTTTAAAAAATTAGAAAACTTTTACATAAAAAAAATATTTTATTAAAATTTTTAAAATTAATCTGAACTAAGTTGCATGAAAATTGTCCTTAGAAATAGTTCATCAGTTTCTAAAACCATATAAATTTTTCATTATTACATAGGAAAAAAATGTATTAATTTTTGTTTTTAATTGTCTGAACTAATTTTAAGAAAAAAATTCTTAAAAATTCGAAAGTGGTAGACTTAAAAACTGAATGGCTTTCTAAAATTTAGTTAATTTTACTACTCGCAAATAAATGAGCACACATTAAGTTCAAGCACTTTCTCGTTTTAAGTAAGACAAATTTTTTAAACTAAATGGGAGTAAATTATGTTTTAAATTGTATATAATTTTTTTGAACTAAACTTAGTATTATTATATTTTAGTATGCAAATTCCTTAAAACTGAGATGATTTTCCAAAATATTTATAAATTTTTATTTAATATACTTGTTTTTTTTTTTCTAAAATAAAGAAATATTACTTAAGAAAGGTATAAACTATTTCTGAGTATAAAAACTATTTCGTTTTTACCCAAACATAGGAATTTTTATTAAGTTTAAGAAAACTTTTCTAAGTTTTAATAAAATTTTATTTAAATTGAGGAACATTTTTAAACTAATTTAAATTTTGGATTAGCTCTTAGTTCATGTCTTTTTTTTGAGTGCAGAGACAACAGATTCATTGTGAAATCCGAATTTCTTACGATCCGAATGGGGGTTGGAGCCACCAATATATACGAGGGCGGATCAATAAGTCCGTGACTTTTTGAATGAAACATAATCTCCTTTAAGCTCAATACACTTAGTCCATCGTTTCTTCAATTTTTGTATTCCTTCCAAAAAATAGGATTTTTCGAGGTCCATAAAATTGTCATTTGTTTGATCAATAATTTCATCGTACAATTCATCTTTCCACCGAGTCATTTCTTTAGGTTTGAAAATAGGAAATATTCACTGGGGGCTGAATTCGTAGAATAAGGCGAATGAGGGGGCAATTCGTAGTCTATTTCATGGATTTTTCATGTTTGTAAGGCAACAACGAAAGTCAGTAAACCACTTTTTTACCATTGTAATCGATGGTGCTGAATCCCCGTAGTATTTATCAAGATTCTCCTTGATTTGATTGATGGTCTTTTTTCGCAAAAAATAATATTTTATGAGCATTCGAAATTCAGTTTTTTCCATTTTTTAAAAATCCACGAGGTTGTATGTTGTGAACAGCTGTTAAACGCATAGTAAATGACGGAACTTGCTCAAAATTTGACAGTAGTCTATTAACAGGTGGTACTTGACGGGAGCAGTGTTGCATTTCAAATAACTACGAGAGAAGTTTGAAAATCACGGACTTATTGATCCGCTCTCGTATGTTTGTCGCATTTGAATTTCGGTTAATGCAACAGACTTTCGGTTGAAACCAAATATTTCCATTGTATCCGAAAAAAATTTGTTTGAGACAACTACATAATTTGGTTGCTGCAATCAATATTATCAGTTTGCAAAAAATTCGGTTATCACGATGAATCTGTTTTCTCTGTGTAGAAATTGTTTTTATACAACATAACCAAGTTTCATTAAAATCGATGTGTTTAGCTTGTTATGCCTTTCTTGCCAGTTTAAAGGATATAAAAAAGTTAAATCGGAAATATTTAAAATCCTGTTGCCTACATTTAGGGTTTTTTTTTTTATATATTTATGGCCGTATTTATAATGAAAAGTTAGTTGCTGCTAATACATCGCACACAACGATGTACTAACTAGTATACCGATTAGCCTTAGTAGCTAGTTGGTACAGAGTTTATTTATAATCCCTTTTCTTCTGTCAAATAAATATTAAAAAAAACAACTCTGAAAATTGTGATGCCATCATATTTTTTTGTAATAATGCCACCTGTTTTAAAGAAAATCAACTTTGTGGTTTACATTTCCCTTTCCTTTCAGTTCGTCCTTCACCATATTTATTAATTTTTTTGCTTTTTGTTTCGTGAATCTATATTTTTTTTGAAACAGCTTCGGAATATTTAAAAAATGGATTTGTTCTCTTTTATAAATTTTAGGAGAACGACGGCGAACTTCACCTCTTAAAAGGTCCAAATCAATTTTTTTGTTTTTTTCGCAAATTTGCACACAAATTTTTTTATTGTATTTTTCACTTTTGTTTACAAACTTATTTTGACACAAAACAGCTGATTTTCAAACATTTAGTAAGTGTTTGGTAGTTCGTTAACTAGAGTTTAAAAGGTGGATAAGAAATTTATTATAAATAGAACTCATGATAGACGCTAACTAATTTTTCATTATAAATACGGCCGTTAGCAAACAAACAACACTTTATTTTGACCACACACACAAACAAACAAACAAAAAACACATTTTATTGTATAAACAAAAAACTATTTACTACCCCAGGGATTGCCATTAACGTTTGTTAAATAAACGTATAAAAACAAACGAAATATTCAGTTAGAAATGAAAAACTTTATTCTCATAAAATGCAAGTTACAAGAATTAATATGGTGGTACAGTCATAGAGGGATTTTGTTTGCTATGGATGCCATTTGATAGTGCTGGTAGTTGGTGGAAGGCTTAACGGTTAATAAACCTCTTGTTTTCCTAATTAGTAAAAGCTACAAGCACCGGAGTAATGACACACAACTAAATTGTACCATTTTACAAGGATTCTTTTTATGTTTGTTTTAGTTGGTTCGAAAAACAAAATAAAACACTTTAAGGATTGCAAACAAAGTGAAAATGTTAAAACCATAAATGACTGAATAAAGTTACAAAGGGATAGAGCAAAAAAAAAAAAAAACAAAAAATAACCACAAAATATAAAAAAACTAGAAAGTTAATTATTAAATAAGTAAAACAGCACAAATCAGGCATACAAGCTAGATAAATATAAACAAGTTTATTTAAGCATATTTTTTTGAGGAGGATAATACTTACACATTACCTTTAGGCGTTATAGAACAAATTTAATTCAACTAAAGTCCGTTCCCTAAATGTCCAGTTAAAATTAAAACTAACTATTAAATTTAAATATTACCTGGCAAACAACAACAAATGTTCCAGTTAAAGTTGCAGTGGCAAATGAGTCTTAATAGTTTTAATCTAAATTAAAAAATTCCAATTCAAACATACTTTTAAGGATTTAAATTTACACTTTGAGGCTTTATAAAACAAATAAACATTATAGCATTTACATATATGTTATTTTTCTTTAGGGATTTACATTAAATCCTTTTTTTCACTTTTTTATTTTTTGCAAACAGTTCTATTGATTTTATAATGCATACTTTAGAATATTTCTCATTAAATCTGTGTTTTTTTTTGTCTCATCAATGAGCTTATTCATTTCCGTTTTCTATTACCATTTTTTCTGTTGTTCTTCTTTGCTGTGCTGTTAATTTTGTCGCCATATTATCAGTGGAAAAATGTTCATTTTTGTTGTATTCATTAAAAAATGAAAACTGCAGCAGATTTTTGTTTTTTTTTTTGTATGATTTCAACAGTGTTTTTACTGCAAAACTTTTAATATTCGCTAGACTGCATCTTCTGGAGTAAAACTACCGGAAACGGCACTTAATTAAAAATTTTACTTTTCTTTTGTTAACTGCCTTTATTTGGCTTTAATTTTAATTTTGTTTAAAACTAACAATCTCTTATACTTCGTTACCGGTAGTTTTAAATATCGGAATGTATTAAGGAGAAAACTCAATTATTTATTCTAAGGATTCGCCGCTTTAAATAAATTTATTTAGTCTGTTCGTATTGCAAGTTTAAATTGCAAGTTTTAGATTTCTAGCTTCAAAAGTTTTGATTGGTCACCTTTCGCCTTTTTCATCCTATTTTGACCATGCTTTAATTGGAAATTACCAAAAAGTATATCTTTAGTGAATAAGCTCACATTTCAGGGAAATGTGCAAAATAAACTTTTTTCTTGATTTAATCATACACAAAAATTCTTGTTCACATTTAATAATTCAAAAAAATTGAGTGTATAATAAAATCAGCATTATGTTACTGAACATGTAATTGGGATCAGTGTAAATCATCTGTCTATTATGTTTTATGCAAATGTAATTACTCAACAAAAAGTCAGCGTTGAATAAATCAAAAAAAAAAAAAAAAAAACAACAAACAACGCGTATGAGTGTAATCATGATCAAAACAAAATAGAAACACATTTCATAAATGATATTGTGTACATTAGGGTGGGACTTAAATCCGCTTTTTATACAATACTAAAAATATTCTTCTTTGTGAAATAAAAATATATTTTTGGAAAACAAATTTAGGTCCATATCTCAGGCTTGCCTAATCCGGAAAAATTTAAATATTGTCTAATTTTTTTTCTTCTATTTTGATTGGAAAATTAGGCAGTATTTAACTTTAACCGAATTGGGAGAGCCTGAGATATCGACCTAAATTTAAAAAAAAAAAATTTCACAAAGAACAATATTTTTGGTATTACTAATAAAAATTCTAAAAAACCGGATTTTAGACCCACCCTAATTTATGAAATGTGTTTTTACAAAACCACCCCCTTTTTATAGATAAGAAACTATTTTGTTTTAATTATGAATACACACATACGCTTTATTTAATGCTTTTTCTGATTTATTCTATATCAAAATAATTATTGTTGACTCAAACGAACAGAATAAAATCCATGGTATAAACACGAGCGATGATTTTAAATCAGTGACAACAATTTGCACGTCGTTTGATTGATTTAAAATCATCAACATATATATGTGTTGGAGTATATTCAACGTTTGAACGTAAACACATATTTATTCTCGTTTTGCAATCAGAATTTGCAGTTCTTTGGTACACATACAGTGGACCGCAAAACTAAGTGACGGCCCAGAATAACAAAGTGACGTATTTTTCCCTACTATAGACAATTGAAACGCGTCGAGCGTTGCAGTTGTGAAATAGAATCTATTACATTTTCAAAACGTTTTTGCTTATTCTCTTGTTTTTTGTTTCTAATTCTCTTAACAGAGTTCCCGCATTTTAAAACTTTTGTAAACAAAAAACATACACTCACCAAAAAAAAAAGTCTGTAATGGCAACTGAAAATTTTGCCGTTATTACGGGAAATTTTGCTAATTTGAGCTCAGCGGTATTTTTTTGCTAATCTTAGCAACACATTTCTGCTGACGTGTTGTACAAAGTAGTGGGGGAAAAATAAGTAGCCGCTACTAAATTTTAGTAAACTTTTTGTAAAGTGGAATTTAAAATTGGTTTGCTAAAATCAGCAAAAAAAAATTTACTTAATATTGTGGATATTAGTACACTCAGAATATTATGTAGTTAACTGTTTGTAGTTTAATAAAAAAGTTTTACAAATAAAGGAACATACATTTATTTTTCGAATAAATAAAGATATTAACTTTTTTATACATTTATTCGAAATAATTTACTATCATTTTTTTCAGTTTCATTTATTTTTTTCATTTGTTTAAAATTTCATAAAAATTTACCCACAAAACGGAATCTTGTGGTTTATTTGTGTCCGTAACAGTTATTACAAATTTAAATTTTGTTTGCTGTCTGTTTCAAAAAAAAATATTCAAAAAATTTCAATATGTTTTTTTATGTAAATTGGTTGTGTATATACAAAATTTTTCAATACAAATTACAAGAACTTCATAAACACATTCATACAAAAAGTGCTTGTAGCTTCATATGCATACATACATTTTGTATTGTACGAGTATATTAAAAAAAAAACAAAAAAAACAAAAACGGAAATAATTTCAAATAAATGAAAAAAACATTTATTTTTTAAGGATTGGTAGGTAAAATTTCGACATTTATTTTAACTGATTATATCATTTGTTTCTTACGGATGTGTCAGTTGATTAATCAACATTTGAAAATAAATAACAAATGGCAATTAATTTAAATAAAAATTAAGTAGACCGGTTATTAAATGAAATATCATTTCTTTTAAATGATATTTTCAGTTATTTTAACTTACAAACTTTTTTAAGTGTACAATCAAATTAGTTTACTAAATTAGTAGGTGCTACTAAACTTTAGTAAATTGCTGTAAACTCAATGAATTTTAAAATATAGCAAAATTTTAATTAAAAACAAAATATTAAAATGAAAGTTTTGTTAAACTTTAAAGCTGCTAATTTCTTTTGAAATTGCCTTACGAATTCGGATATAAAAATTTATATTTTTTTATTGAGAAACATTTTTGTTTTTTTATTTTAGACGAAATTAAAAAAAAAATCCAAAGCCTTAAAAAATAGTAAAACATAAACGAATTTATCATTTTGTTTTAGTTTGCTAATTTTGGTTTTGAAGAATATTTTTAGTAAATTTTTTGGATTTCAAGAAAAAATTATATTGTTGTAACGTAGCAAGCTACACCCTTGCTGCTACGAACATATTTTATATTTTGATATTTTATAATATTTTATATTTTCGTACTCTATAATACAGTATTAGTTGTGTGGGTGTCATACACTTATTCACTCACAGCATATTGGCATTAGTTAGTGTGGTTGTGATACCCACACATATTTTAGGATTCTTTTTGCTACCGCATAACTAAGCTTGCAATTCTCATTTAGTTGGTAATTTAAATTATACTTAATGTTCAATGTAAGATCCAAAGGCAAACTTAGTAGGGGGCTTCATACATACATAATTTGTGTGTTTTATTTGTTCCTTGGCTCAGGGAACAAATATTCCGGGGCGATCGACTCCGGTTGCTCTTAATTAATTCATTTACACAGCGGTCTTCGGACTGTCTGTTCCACACTGCGGCTTCGGCTGTCTGTTCTACACAGCGGTCTTTGGACTGTCTGTTCCTCACAGCGGCTTCGGCTCTCTGTTCCACACAGCGGTCTTCGGACTGTCTGTTTCACACAGCGGCCTCCGGGCTGTCTGTTCCACACAGCGGCTTCGGCTGTCTGTTTCACACAGCGGTCTTCGGACTGTCTGTTCCACACAGCGGCCTTCGGGCTGTCTGTTCCACACAGCGGTCTTCGGACTGTCTGTTCCACACAGCGGCTTCGGCTGTCTTTTCCACACAGCGGTCTTCGGACTGTCTGTTCCACACAGCGGCTTCGGCTGTCTGTTCCACACTGCGGTCTTCGGACTGTCTGTTCCACACAGCGGCTTCGGCTGTCTGTTCCACACTGCGGCCTTCGGACTGTCTGTTCCACACAGCGGCCTCCGGGCTGTCTGTTCCACACAGCGGCCTCCGGGCTGTCTGTTCCGCCAACCGACACCTGCTGATTTTATTGTGCCAATCGTAACCTCACGTAAATCCATATGGTTGTTTCTTTTTAAATCATTCATTTCATTTGAGTCAGCTGATTCGTTATGTTACGTAATATTGATTTTTCTGATTGGAGTTAGTTTCGGAAAAAATATATATTTTTTCTATTTATTTTTAAAAAGAAGAATTTTTAATTTTACGAAATTTAGACATGACTGAAAATGTACTCCTAACCCATGTAAATATTGATATATAAATGAACAAACATTGGCTGGTATATGAACATACATGGGCATATATGATAATGTAAATCCATGCTTTGTTCAATATAAAATTTTAAATTTGAATCGGGCCATTTTTATTCGAAATTGAGCATGCTCAACGAATTTTTGTTTCCAAAAATTCAGGAGAATGACATGGACGATATTTGGTTTCAACAAGACGGGGCCACATGTCACACAGCCAATGCAACCATCGACCATTTTACGCACTGTTGAAAATCAAATAATCAGCCGGAATTGTGATGCCAATTGGCCGCCTCGGAGCTGTGGTTTGAGTCCTTTGGATTATTTTCTGTGGGGAGCCATTAAGGATAAAAGTTACGCAAACAATTGAAGCGTTAAAACATGAAATTAAAGTTGTGATTGAAGAGATTCAAGACGAAGCATTCGAAAATGTACTGAAATGTACTGAGGTACTGCCGAGCCAGTCGTGGTAGTCGCATGAATGATATTGTGTTTTATTCTTAAATGACAAAGTTCGACCTTTCCAATAAAACCAGAAATTTGAAAAAATTATCAGTCCTTTTTTTTTTGTAGCTGATTCACCCTGTACAAGATGCCATATATTTTCATACATCTTTGAATGCGATATTTGAGAGTATTAGGCCGTCTATGGTCATATGTTAACATATATGAACATACATAAATACAAGCAAATATGAGAATATACGGCAATTTACCGTCAAATTTCTAGTCCGAAGATAACCACTTTCTCCTGGTCGGAATAATTTTCTTGGCGTGTTCAAAATCACATTTTTAACTTTAAAACAGAGCCACTATATTTATTTTGTAGTCCCTATACTTAACAACTTCCGTTAACTAATGGAAAAGTCCATCTGATCGTCGATTTTTCATAGCACCGAACGAACTACTTCTTCCCAATGACACGCTTATGTCAAAAACATTTATGATTCACCGAAATTTTCACAACTTTGGGTTCAGTAGATGTAGTGTTTTACTACTTCTTCCTCAGCTCTTATTTGGCTAGGTTCATATATATCCCAGCAAAACTTTAGTATTGGGTGCTATATTCTAATGCGTTACCTTGTAATGATAGATCGTTACCTTTTTCATTATTTGCAAGCATAAAGTAATAAGTTACTGATTATTGATTACGTATAAATGTATTTGTTAAAATATATTTTTAGATACATTGCTTTGTGTTTTTTTTGTAAGCAAAAGGTTAATGTATGTTTGTTTTAACAACACTAGCAAAAAAACGAAGCGCAACAATTCATTTAAGTTTAAAGCAATCAAATAATATATGCGTCGATAGCTCAAAGGGTAAAGTTCTTGGCTGGCAACCAGATTTCCCTGGTTCGATCCCATCTTGACCACATTATTTTAAATAACGTCTCAAATATTTAAAATAATTTTTTTTAATAAAATCTATTTTTAAAAACATTACTTTTTCCATTCTCGTAACCATATAAGTAACCTCTTAAATTATCACCTCTAAAGTAATGGGCATATACATTACTTTGAGGCTCATCGCCTGTTAAATTCATCAGTGAAGTAAGGTGTAAAGTAATCCATGAACCCCTATGGCTACACATTACTTTACACATTATTTGGTAATGTGTGGTTTTGCTGGGATCTCGATTTTAACATGGGAAATTTAGATTTTCTATCGGCATAACTATAAATTTTGAATTAAAAATTTGTACATTTTAAAAATTAAATTACTAGAGGCTTAAAATGATGCCCATGTTTGAAAAACATTTCCGTTATTCAAACTCGTACATGGAGTTTCCGTAAATGTAAGGTATTGTTCTATCAAACATTTTTATAAATATGTAAGTTTTATCTTTTATTTTTTTGTATTTTTATTGTTTGTTGGTAAAAAAAAGTTTTCCAATTATTATGTTTTAATTTTGCTTATAATAAAAGTTAAAATTATGGAATTCATATAGAAATGCATGTAGTTAGTAATTTTAAGAATAATTTTCTTAGTATTTTTTTTTTATTATTTAATAACAAAGTTTTTTGTTTTCCAAAATACTAACAAATTAAACCTGAAGGTATTTGATATTTTTACATACCAGAATTCTATGAATGCTGAGTTGTAGTAAAAGTTTGTGATGTTAATATTATGAAAAACTTTGGATAAATACATATAAAAATTAATAACAAAAATGTTGGTTTAGTTTTACATATTTGTATTACATAGATGTAAAAAAAATACCAGGTACTATTTAATATCAACCCAGCAAAAACAGGGTTTTAACTACTTTCCAGCCTATTTACTCGGTTAATTACTTTTGTTCGCGATGTCCAAAAAGTAACGAGTGGTCATTACCTTTTTACCTAAAAACAACACAAAGTAATTGGTGGTCATTACCTTCTCGCTTATTAACAGCCAAAAAAAAATGACTACCCATTACTTTTTGGACATCGCGAACAAAAGTAATTAAGCGAGTAAATAGCCTGGTAAGTAGTTGATACAATGTTTTTGCTGCGAAAGTATAAAGATTACAGGTTGGTTGAAAAGTTCCTGCGCTCGAAATGAAAGAATACTGTTTTTGTTACGAAATATATTTTTTTATTCAATATAATTTCCTAGAAGCTCAATACACTTGTTCCAATGATCTTCCAATAATTTTATCCCGTCCTTATAATGGTTTTCCGGAAGCTCTGCAAAATAACCGTCTACGGCTGCTATGGCCTCTTCATTCGACGAAAAATGCTTTCCACGAAGGAATTGTTTGAGATTTCTGAAGAAATAGTAGTCACTGGGAGCCAAATCTGGTGAATACGGTGGATGTTCAAGCAATTCGTACTTTAATTCTTTGAATTTAGCCATCGTCAAAACACTTTTGTGAGCACGTGCATTGTCTTGATGAAAAATGATTTTTTTTCTTCTTTAAACCAGGTCTTTTCTCACGAATTTTTTCATCCAGCTGATCCAAAAGGCTGCAATAATATTCAGAGTTGATTGTTTTATCTCTCTGAAGATAATTAATCAGCAAAATTCCTTTTGCATCCCAAAAGACTGATGCCATAACCTTCTTTGCTGATCGTTGTGACTTCACCTGCAACAACCACTCTAAACTTGTTTAAATTTAGGATCATCCAAGTCTCATCCATAGTTATAAAACGATGCAAGAAGTCGGTTTTATTCAGCTTAAAACGCTGCAAATTACGCTAAGAAATTTGTTTTCGATCCAGTTTTTGTTGAATTGTTAATGTGTGCGGCATTAACTTTCCAAACAGTTTTTCATACGTAATTCTTCATATAAAATATGGAGTACTCGTTCGTCTGAGATGCCTATGGCATTAGCAATTTCACGCTTAGTCAAACTTGGATCTTCACCAACCATATTATGTACCTGCTCAATGATTTCTGCTGTGGTTGCAGTTTTTGGTCGTCCTTCGCGTGGATCGTCTTCAGGGCTGGTACGACCACGTTTAAATTCACCAGCGTTTGAAGGTGAGGACTCCTTATACACTTCTAACAATTGTTCATAAATTTCCGTTGCTTTTAAACCCTTTAAAATAAAGAATCTAATGACTGCACGATATTAAATTTTTTCCATATTAAAAAAAATCAATGACACGTCAACTTCAAATGGCTTGTAAACAAAGAAAGAATTGACAGAATGACTTGCAACTTTGCATGTGCTCTCAGGACAGTTATACCAACTTGAGAAAAAAAAAGTTTGGAGCTAGCAGTGCCATCTCTTGGTGGGCGCAGGAACTTTTCAACCAACCTGTATATTGCGGAGCTATTTGTAAATACATTTAATTCTCTACTTTAAGGATTTATTAATTTAGAATTTGTACTGAAACCTTAATAACTAAAAAAGAAGTTTTAAACATTTAAAAAAAAATATTCAAAAAATTTGTTTTGTGGAAGATTTTAAAAACTTCTTAATTAAATGTTTGCTTAAAATAATAGTGCATAATCATAGTCATGCACTAAAGTCAGCTTTTTTTTAAAAAACGACTTGAAATTAAAAAAAAACTGTTATCTATATTGCTACGAGGGCGGATCAATAAGTCCTTGACTTTTCGAACTTCCCTCATAGTTATATGAAATGCAACACTGCTCCCATCAAGTACCACCTTTTAATAGACTACTGTCAAATTTTGAGCAAGTTCCGCCATTTACTATGCGTTTAACAGCTGTTCAAAACATACAACCTCGTGGATTTTTTGAAAAATGGAAAAAGTGAATTTCGAGTGCTCATTAAACATTATTTTTTGCGAAAAAAACCGTCAATCTAACCAAGGAAAAGCTTGATAAATACTATGGAGACTCTGCACCATCAATGGTAAAAAGTGGTTTACTGACTTTCGTTATGGCCTTACAAGCACGGAAGATGTCAAACGTTCTGGACGCCCAGTTGAGGTCTCTAGACCCCAAACAATTGAAAAAATCTACGATATGGTGTTGGCCGATCGAAGAGTAAAAGTGCGTGAGATTGTTGATGCCATCCATAGGCATTTCATATGGCAGTGTGGCTTCGATTTTAAATGATCAGTTGGATTTAAGAAAGCTGTCTGCAAGACGGGTGTCGCGCTTTCTCTCAATTGACCATAATCGTCATCGTGTGACAACTTTAAAGGATTGGCAAAATTCCATGAATTGGGCTACAAATTGGTACCTCATCCGCCATATTCTCCGGATTTAGCCCTCAGTGACTATTTTCTGTTTCCAAACCTAAAGAAATGGCTCGGTGGAAAAAAAATAGCTCCAACGATGAAATTATTGATCAAACAAATGCCTATTTTATGGACCTCGAAAAATCCTATTTTTTGGAAGGGATGCAAAAATTGCAGAAACGTTGGACTAAGTGTATTGAGCAAAAAGGAGATTATGTTCATTCAAAAAGTCACGAACTTATTGATCCGCCCTCGTATTATAGTCAGAATTAAACCCAGTTTTAAGTTGAACCGGCTTTAAATGGGTATCACATCAAATGTACCAAGTGCCCGCATACATTTTGTACTAAAAAACAGGTAAGAGCGGCTAAATACGGCTATGCCGAATCTTATATTCCCTTTAGCATGGTTGGGCAAAAACTTAAGTTTATATATGGACATATATGGAATGGACAGATTTATTTACGGACGCCTTTAAGAGGAAATTAACCTTTTAGTCTGTTGGTAAAACTTGGACTCGGGAAGATTTATGGTTACAGAAAATAGGTATTTAAAAAAATGTATGTTTTGGGCATAACTTTTTTGTATCTGAACCAATATTTCCGAGTTTTTTAGCAAATATGTTATACTAAAGATTTTCGATCTTTTGCTTATAAGACGTATCCATAGGACATATTACAGCTCTAAAATTTTACTTTTTATACAAATTTTGATGTTTTTAGCCCATTTATGGATTATTTAATTTCGGTCTTACCGTTCTTAAGATATAAAGTAATCCATTTTGTTCCACGCCCACATTTGGTCAGATGTTGTGTATTGATAACCAAGATGCTCGTACCTTATTTTGGAACTTTTCCTCTTTCCGTTCTCCAAATGTACAGAAAAACTGAACGAAATCGTTAAGTCAACTGTGCTGTACGTATTTGTTATGTAAAAAAAAAAAGAAATAAAAAAGTATTAATAAAATGTAAAAAAAAATTGTACCAAAAAAGTTGAATAGACGGAGATCGATCGCGCGACTAAAATAAAAAAAATATTTATGGCAAAGCGCTTAGACCACTGAGCCATTGAAGCACATACGCAATCATCGTTAATAGAAGTAAATAAACAGTTTTCGTTCAAAACTAATTTTTTTGGTTTTAAGGTAAATTTTTGTATGTTTTGTTGTTTTTGTATAAAAGGTGAAGAGGTGAAAGAAAAGAAGTTCAACAAATAAAATAAAAAAAAGAACAACAACCACAAACATAATGCCAATCAGTGTTGTCATATTTTTTTTTTCAAAAATCTTTTAAGCTGTAAAAAAAAACTATTTTCGACCAAAAAAAATTTTTATTAAAAAATGTTTTTAATTCCTTTAGCTTAATTTTAAAAATTTGAAGTAAAATAGTTTATAAATTTTTTTTATAAATTATTATAAGTTATGACCTAAAATAGTTGCACTCAATGGGGAATTATGTAGAAAATAAATATATGAGAAATAAAATGGTGTAAAAATCTTTTTATAAATTCTTTTAAATCGGAGCAAAAAAAGAAATAAAACCATTTGTATTTTGCTTGTATCAGAGGGTTATTATAAACCTTTTGATGTTTATAGCCTGTTTATGAATTATTTAATTATTAATTTAATATTTTATTTAAATTAATTATTCAATGTTAAAAAAACAAAAAATAAACAAAAAAAAGTCTTAAGAAAATATAAAAACAAATTGTACAAAAAAAAAGTTGAATTGACGGGGGGCGGTATCGAACCCGCGCCTAAGAGAAAAAAAAGTATTTGTGACATAGCGTTTAGACAACTGAACCATTGAAGCTCATATAAAATCATCGTTAACCGAGGTATATAAAAAGTTTTCGTTCATTATAGATTTGTTTGGTTTTATTTAAATGACAAATCTTTGTATTGGTTTGTTGTTTGTGTATAAAAGGTGAAGAGGTGAAAGAAAAGAATTTCAACCATTGGATGTGTTTGTTATGCGTAAAATTCAACATACATATAAAAAGAAAGGGATTTTACGGAAAAAATTAGATGTAGTCGTGGTTTTTTGCTAATATCTCAGCCATTTATCAACCGATCTGGCTGATTTTCAATAGCAAACAGAAATGGATAACATGTAACAGAAATATATAACAATCAAGTCCACATCGTGTCTGGGGTCTTCGGAAAACCCATTTCAACACACAGACGGACAAACGGACATCGTTAAATCAACTTCGCTTTTCATAAGGACCCAGAATATATAGCATCCGCCAAGTAACTTTTTTTTTTTGAAAATGCTTTAAAAAAAACTACTGAATATTTTCTCAAATTTTTTTTTATTTGAAAGTACAATCTTTCCGTTTAATAATGGAAAATAATTTTATTCAAATGGCTGCCTCGGCTGGCCGTTACAGTCAATGGCGATCGTTATCGGGCCATGTTGATCGAATTTTTGTTCACAAATATTGAAGAGGAGGATATTGGCAACAATTTGGTTTCAACAGGACGGCGCTACGTGCCACACAGCCGAAGCTACACTCGATGTTTTGCGCCCTGTTTTTGAAGATCGCATTATCAGCCGCAGAGCTGATGTCGTTTGGCCACCTCGGAGCTGCGATTTGACACCGTTGGACTATTATTTGTGGGGTGCCGTCAAAGATAAGTGTTACGCCGACAAGCCAGAGACAATTGACGCTTTAAAGGACAATATTCGTGAAGCCATTGGTGAAATACAGCTGCACACAATCGACAATGTGCTTAAAAATTGGACCGATTGTGTAGGCTACTGCATGGCCAGGCAGTCATTTGAATGAAATTTTTCCATTATTAACCGGAAGGATTGTGCTTTGAAATAAAAAAAGAAATTTGAGAAAATATTCAGTAGTTTTTTTTATAGCATTTTCAAAAAAAAAAAAGTTATTTGACGGACCCTATATATACTTTAAAGGGTCTAAGATCAATATTGTAGAAATTACAAACGGAATGACAAACTTATATACACCCTTCCACCTGTGGTGAAGGCTATAATAAGCAAGTGGCAACATTGATCAGCTGATTTTATTTTAGCTGAAAAAAAAAGTGTGTAAATAAATAAATTGCAATGGTAAAATGTGAAAAGGTAAAACTTTAGAAAAAAATTTATTAAATTAATAAAAAATAATGCAAAATTACTAATTTATTGATATAATTTTCCTTTCAATATTTTGCAATTCAAGCATTTTTTTCACAAAAATTCTTGGCAGAAAACAGCTGTTGTAAGTGTTGTTAAATTTAATAAAACCAACTTCAGCCAGTTTTAATTTGAAAGCAGACTTTAAAGATTAAAGTATACTTTTACTTGTGTATAGTAGCCCCAAAGTATACTTTCAAGAAAAGTATACTTTAGAACTTCTAAAGTATACTTTATTTTTAACTATGATTACGCGCCAATATTTTTAATTTAAGAAAGAATAAGGCATTTACAGCTCTAACTTATTTTAACTGTTACAAAAACTTTCTTTAAAATATACAAATGACTCAGTTTTATGTTGACAATTTAACTTTCATACACATATCTTTTTTTAAATAACTGTTTTAATTCAAGGTCATTGTTAATTTATTCTTTGAGGCTGTTGGCTAAAATAAAACTACTTAAAAATACGTAAAGTAATTCATGAACGTGTAAAGCATAAATAAATTAATCTTTAACATTATGGAATTGTGTACATAAGTATGTATACAAATTTTAGTATCTTTCTAAAATGATAAAATTTAATTTGATAACCAAAAAATACAAAAATCACATTTACGAAAAATTTTTAAATTCGTGGCTTTTTAAATATAAATTCTTTAATATCTAAAAAAAAACAATCGACAGTTAATAGTTTTTTTTTTGTCACTATGGAACCATTACATAAATATAAATTATAGATCGTAAGTAAATTCAGGTGTGAGATGGCTTTTTTACCTCTGTCAAATGTTTCGTCATCTATGCTACCTCAAGTCGGTAGAAACTACTAACAAGATACAGTTAAAACAACTACGTATGTATTGAAAATTTTTCATAAAAAACATTAAACATTTTGTAATTTTTAACTTCAGAAAAAATAACTAAAAAGCTCTAAAAATTACCAACATAAAATAACTTTTTTATTGTTAAATCAAATTAAAATGCAGTAAAATTACAAACTAAAATTTACTACAAAAGTTTTTAAAATAATCAAAATTGTTTTTATATATTTTGAATAAAAAATTCAATAAAATCAATAATGGTATTTTTTAATGATCTTATTTAATTCTGAAACATTTGTATTTATGATAAGAAGAGTGGCTAGTGCGGTTACTACATATTAGTTATTTCTGTAGTAATCGGTAGTAGTTACTTTAACTGTAATTGCCATTGTTTTTTAGCAAAAAATTAAAACGAATTTTATGAGTTGTTAAAAAAAAAATAACCCACGAAAAACCTTAGTGCTTTTGCTAATTTTGAGTGTTCATTTTTCAAATTTTGTATAACTAATTTTTAAAAGCCATTTAAGATATTAACACAATTTATTGTTAAAATAAAATACTTTAAATTATCTGCTGTTACCCGTATGTGACACTACCAGTGTATTTGAAGTTTTAAAGATGGCACTATTTTGTCCCTTTACGATTTTTGAAGATGACTTACATATATCTCAAAAGCTAAGAGAGATAGTGTAAAATGGACGAAGAATTCGACTACCCTTTGCTTTACGTCACTCATATGAAAAGGTTAACTCATCCGCAAATGGCATTTGTGGGCCTTGAGTATCGGATTTTTTTTTAAAAAGTTTCATATAAAAATAGCCCATTTCTCGCCCCAAAATTAAGCGAGATAGAGCACAATTGATTTATTTTTTTATATTAATCATATAATTACAAATTTTATCCTAATACCCTAACCGAGCACTAGCAACAAAGGCCATCGGCTCGTTGTAGCGAAAACAGACCAGAGCCTCTGGTGGGAATCGAACCCACGACCCCCGTACTGATAAGCTAGCACGCTTCCAACTAGCCTACCGGGGCGCTCAGAGCAAAATTTACACCTGACAAATTAAACTGTAGATTTGCTAATTTTTTTGTTTTTGAATTTATATTTGCTAAATTAAACAAAAATTGCGCAAAATTAATAAAAAAAAACACAGGAATAAATTTTGTTAAATAAACAAATTTTTCTGTTTAGCCAGATCGCAAATATTAAGATATTTGAATGAAATTTTTTCCAAGGACGAACCCAGTTGAAATTGGTTAAAATCGGTCTATATTTAGATCTACCTTCTACTCAAATATGTAGTTGAAATCATGATTCCAAATATAAATAAAATGGGATCATATTTCGACCTTGCCCCATATAAAACTCACTTAATAAACATTGAATTATTTTAAATATTGAATTATATTTAAAATGAATTTCCTAAAATTCCCTAAATTCTTTGAAATTAATTCAATCGAATTCATTTGTAAGGAATTCAATCATACCAATCATTGGGAATTTATTTGAGTTCTTACTCATTCGATTTACAATTTGGGAATTCAGTCAATCATTCATTGAGAATTTTATCAATTTTTACTCAATCGATTTACAAAATTTGGGATTTATTGATTACTCGTGTTATGCGATTGAGCAATTTGGGAATGACATTAAATTTCCTTCATTTGATGTAAAAAATATTGAAAAAATTAATAATTATGTTATTTTAATAGAGTAAATTTAATTTAAAAATGCAAAAAGAAAACAACAAAATACAATTATTGAATTCCCAGTTAAAAATTATTAATTTGTAAAAATAAATTGCCAAAATTTAAAAACAAATTGCAAAAAGGATGGGATGTCCGGTGCAAAAAGTTTTTCTTTAGCGCGTTTAAAATTTTATATAAGCGATTCAATTCGATTATTATTTAAATTTTAGCGACTTTTTTTAAAAGAAATATTTTTTAAAAATTAGCAAATTTTTTTTATTAAATTCTAGTGGTCTTTGGGTATTTTTTTGAATTTGTTTTTCAAGTTGTAGCAATGTTTTAAAATTTTTTAACTAAATGATTTTTTCCAATTTAGCGAGATTTACAGTTTTTGTGGGGGGTTTTTCCAATTTTAATGATTTTTCCAAATTTATCGAATTTTTAAATTGGGCGATTTTTTTCAATTTGAGCGATTTTTTCCCCCAATTTTGGCATTTTTTTTTATTTTAATTTTTCAATATTGGTGATTTTTAAAATTTTTGCGATTTTGTTGATTTTTTATTGTAAAAGAAATCTTAAATTTTCTATACTAAAACTAACAATGAAGTTATTTATTTCCTAAATTTTAAAATCGAAATCGATTGACTTAATTGATTGACAAATCGAATGATGAAAAACGGGTAAAGTCTTTTTAAATTAAATCGATTAAAATCACATTACAAACAAATCATTCTCATTCAAAAATTGTAGAATTTGTTAGTTGCTTTTTGTCACTTAAAAATTGCTGCATTTTCAGTTAATTTAAATGAGATTACATTCTACACCATTTAAACGTGAATTGTAGTGATTTCAACTGTTACAGGCAGGTTCTTGAAGAAACATGTTACCAGTTTACATTCGTATGAAACAGGTTATATTTTTAAGATTTTCATAAATATGATGAAGCTTTTTTCCCGAGTTTAGAAACATTCTTGTAAATTTATAATTTATTTTATGATTCCAAAAAATTGTTTCAATCAAATTGTGCAATAAATTTGTTGTGAGCATTTCTTCTTCTCTTCTGCTTTTTGATTTCAATTTTAGTTAAATGTCAATACCCTCAATGTTTACTAGTTACAAGTGGGTTCAATATGAATCATAAATGGGCCAATGTAATTTTTATTTATGCTCCATTTAAATTTACAAAAGAAAAAAAAAACTATTTCAATACTACAGTTATTAAAATTGAAATTAATTAAAAATTCAAAAAAACCACCATACGAATATTGAGGAAGGTAAGTGTCTTGCCAACTTGTAATTTATGCGTATTGCACTAAAGTCGGATTCAGAGTTTCCCAAATAAAGTTTGTTACCTAAAAGGGCTTTTCTTTAATTAAATCTTTAACTAGCCCTACTTTATACTATTGATATAATTTTATTACAACATTTACGTAATTTGGGAAACTGTCCTTTTTAAACACTAAATGAAAAAAATATTTTATTATGCAAAGTGCAATTTATGTGCAATGCTTATTATTGGTTGTAAATAATTGTCTGTCAATTGATACAAGTAAGCAAATTATTGTTGGTTAAGACCAACTATATAATACCCTATAAAGAAAAAAAATTATTTTAAAAATAACCAATTTTTATTAGTCTAACTTAGATTTCCTATATCCGTTTTAAATTTATTAAAATGGATATAGGATTACCAGAATTTTAGGAGTTAACACCGGTTTGCTATGGATTTGATATTTTTATAGTAAGCGGATTTGACTTAAAACTTGATGTATACGTATAAGATTAGGATGAACCGTGTATAATGATGTTTTTATCCCTCGCCATTTTTCCTGTGCTTACGACCGGCTGACTTCCTTTAGGAGGACAAGATTTCTTAAGAAAACCTTTGGCTTACTTAAGTATCAAGCAAGTCTTGAACCAGGCAGGTTTTATAAACCAATAAGTCTGTCTTATTTTCAGTTGAAGATCCTAGAGAGGATTAGCGATGTACACCTTAAGATGCCGATTGACCTGGATCTATTATCCACTTCCAAACATACCAACAATAAGATCAACTTAGTGAAAATGACATTGCTCAAATAGAAGGAGTACCAGGAAGGGGCATCCTACCACTACTCTGGAAACTGACTATGATTTAACTACTAGTTCAATTGGATAATGGCAGCTGTAAGGCAGCCGCTTATGCGGACGACATCGCAAATTCAGATATTCTGTTGGTGTTCATTGTGTCTTCACTGAAACTTCTTTCTCACTGGAGAAGAGGGCGGTGGGAGGTTCTTCACTGCGAATGAGGCTTCCACTTTCCGAAAGTGCCAAATATTTGAAAATTGTCATACAATATATGTATAAAGGGCTATTCTGGAATCTGAACAATTTGTCTAAGGTCTCAAAGGTAGCTGTCACCATTAGCGGATGTAAAATAGCAAATTCTTTATCAGATCCATATCTTCGTGGATGTATAAGCTATCCATTTGGTGGTGTGCGCTGGATAAGGGAACATTCCGCAACATATTTGAGGGTATCTTACGGACGATGCCATTACTGATTACAGGCGCTCTTCATACCACCCCGGCGAATGTCTGTTGACTATTATGCACTGGCCACGGCTGTAAGACTGGAGACTATCGAAGCATAGAATTACAGATCATTTAGACATGCCAGGATTCTAAGGCTCCATCCAAACATCTCAGTACATGTTGATTGTTGCACTCCGATACCCTCGTCCGATTTTGAGTTCAGGACTTGGATGCTGGATAGATCGAAGTGGGTAGAGAGACTGTTCATTTAGCAACTGCACCACATCACTTAAATCAAAACCGCCTCTTAAAGCTCACCTTTTTAGACGTTATGAGCAAAATGTTCCAAAAAATAACATGGCCATTGCCCTTTCGTCTGAAGATATTCGGATGCAAGATAATAATGAAGATGCGTTGCCGCAGAATTATATAGTGATTTCGGATAAAGATAACGAGGTATATTCGAATAATAATCTAAGTATATTTTAAACTTTTATTCAATTAAAATATCGGCACCAAGTCACCGACTTATTTGATAATCAAAATTTTAACAATATTCAACAATTGTATGATACAAATTTCACCGTTGAAAATCTCAATAATCTCATAAATATCACATCAAACTATACTATAATTTCAGAACTTGGAAATACAAACGGTTATTTAAAAAAGAAAGTTACGTAGAATCTGTTGAAATTTATATTGGTATTAGTCAAAATCATTAAAACTATTTCTATCATTATGTACCTATACTCGAAACTTTAAGAAGTATTTTGCAGGTTGAAATAGTGGTCAGGCAAAGTGCTTGTCCTAAGTAGGGTGTCAAGTGATATCCTCAGAAAATATCGCTGTTTTTACATATAGCCAAGCGGCTATTGTGTCCCTAGCAGGTGTGTATTTAACATCAAAGCTTGTTGAGATAACGAGACATTCGAGATTGACACTCATCTGGGTGCCGGGACATGCGGATAGTAGAGGCAACAATATTGCTGATTAACTGGCTGGCCGTGGGGTGCTCTCGCGCATTGGATATGTCGATCATGGACTATTTTTAAATATATTTTAAATAGTTTACATGAAAAATAATTAGAATTGCTCTTAAAACTAAATTATGCTTTAAAATTTTTATTAAAAAACCCTCAAATTTCTTCAAGTCTTTAACATTTTTTTTACGTTGGACTGTAATACTGCATTTCCATATTCGACATTTGCATTTGACAAGTTCAAAAATTTTAAGCGTCATTTAAGGTGGTAATAATAAATATAAAAAGTTAAAATATATATAATAAAAAAGAAAATTTAATAAATCGAACGAAAAAATGGCTACAAAATTTCAATTTTATATTATTTTGTTTGTTTTGAATATGAAACGTCAAATTAATTTCGAAAATTCGAACACTCAAAACACATTTTTGCTAGTGGAAACAGTTTGAAATGTTTTCCTCAAAACATGCTATTTTGCTCATAATGAAAACATGGTATTACACAGAAGGTTGCGGCTTCAATTCGCAGCGACAGCAACATAAATTTAGAATAATAATTTGTGTGAGTTTTTTATTTCTCATATATATATCGCAACGTTCTCCTTCGGTGTTACCATATTAATTAACCTCCACAGAAGTAAAATAACACTACAGGGCTATGAACTAAGGAGCTCCAACAATTTTACCAACTCTCCCTCAGAAGGCGAACAACAACTATTCTACAGGTTGGTTGAAAAGTTCCTGCGCTTACCAAGAGATGGCACTGCTAGCTCCAAACTTTTTTTTCTCAAGTTGGTATAACTGTCCTGAGAACACATGCAAAGTTGCAAGTCATTCTGTCAATTCTTCCTTTGTTTACAAGCCATTTGAAGTTGACGTGTCATTGATTTTTTTTAATATGGAAAAAATTTAATATCGTGCAGTCATTAGATTCTTTGTTTTGAAGGGTTTAAAAGCAAAGGAAATTTATGAACAATTGTTAGAAGTGTATAAGGAGTCCTCACCTTCAAACGCTGGTGAATTTAAACGTGGTCGTACCAGCCCTGAAGACGATCCACGCGAAGGACGACCAAAAACTGCAACCACAGCAGAAATCCTAGAGCAGGTACATAATATGGTTAGTGAAGATCCAAGTTTTACTAAGCGTGAAATTGCTAATACCATAGACATCTCAGATGAATTAGTACTCTATATTTTACATGAAGAATTACGTATGAAAAAACTGTTTGGAAAGTTAATGCCGCACACATTAACAATTCAACAAAAACTGGATCGAAAACAAATTTCTCAGCGTAATTTGGAGCGTTTTAAGCCGAATAAAACCGACTTCTTGCGTCGTTTTATAACTATGGATGAGACTTGGATCTACCACCACGATCCTAAATTGAAACAAGAACGTTTACAGTGGACTGAAGCTGGTTGTTCAGCTCCAAAGCAGGTGAAGTCACAACGATCAGCAAAGAAGGTTATGGCATCAGTTTTTTGGGATGCAAAAGGAATTTTGTTGATTCATTATCTTCAGAAAGGTAAAACAATCAACTCTGAATATTATTGCAGCCTTTTGGATCAGCTGGATGAAAAAATTCGTGAGAAAAGTCCTGGTTTAAAGAAGAAAAAAATCATTTTTCATCAAGACAATGCACCTGCTCACAAAAGTGTTTTGACGATGGCTAAATTCAAAGAATTAAAGTACGAATTGCTTGAACATCCACCGTATTCACCAGATTTGGCTCCCAGTGACTACTATCTCTTCAGAAATCTCAAACAATTCCTTCGTGGAGACGGTTATTTTGCAGAGCTTCCGGAAAACCATTATAAGGATGGGATAAAATTATTGGAAGATCATTGGAACAAGTGTATTGAGCTTCTAGGAGATTATATTGAATAAAAAAATATATTTTGTAACAAAAACAGTATTCTTTCATTTTGAGCGCAGGAACTTTTCAACCAACCTGTAAAATTAATTATCTTGCACAATTGCAGTGAAGCCCTGCATCTATCACCACCTTCCATATCTCCTCTATCTCCCTTCCAATGTAAGCAATACCTACATTAAATAGTAGGAAGATTTTCCTGACTATTGCTTCTCTATAAAAAAATCTATTTTTGTGCTTTTTATTGCATTTCATCTATTCGATCGCTTAAATTAGTTGAAAACTATAAAGCGTTTTTTTAAAAAGTATCACTGGGAAAAATGAAAGTTAAAAGAAAAGTTTTTTAAGAGTAAGAGATGACAAAAAGAAATTTGAATTTAAGATGGCACGCAACATATTTTTACGAAAATTCTGTAAATTTTTGGCACGCAAGAAAAAAGTCTTCTCCCTTTTAGTGTATGGTATCTCATGGTCTAACTTAAACGACAAGATTTTTTTTTTCTTTCTGAATTAAATTAATTCTTTTAAAATTTAATTTAAATTGTAAAACGTTTTCTAAATGAGTTAAATTTTGAAAAATAGATTCGCAATCACATTTATGAAAGCGTCGGAGAAATTGGAAATGGTTGAAAATTGATTCTTTAAAAAAAAACGTGATTAGATAAAATAGTTTTTGAAGTATTTCGATTATTGTTCAGTCTTTATTCAAAATCCATTTCTCTGATTTACTTTTTCAATAAAAGAGGAGCAGCAAAAGGTGTGGCAACTGGAGCGGCAAAAGCAGGAGCAGCAGCATATGTGGTATATGCAGCAGGGAAGGCAGCAGAGTGGGCTACAGTATGTGCGTTATAGCTGGAGGCATAAGGAGCAACATATGCAGCATGACCGACAACAGCTGCAGCGGGAGCAGTATAAGCTAAAGGAGAACTGTAAGCCAAAGGAGCAACTGCAGAGTAGGCCAAAGGAGAGGTATATGCCAATGGAGCTACAACACCGGGCTTAGCAGCAGCTACAGCTAAAACAGCGAAAAAGCAAACAGCGATCTAAAAAATTAACAAAAAAAAAACAAAATATTGTTATTAAAACTGTTCCTTGTGGACATTTTTTGTCAAAGTTTACTTACGAATTTGAACATTTTGTGTTATGTTTATGATTTAGTTACAAACTGAATTGAATACTCTGTGTTAAAAGTGTAAGGGTTTAAATACTATTTTGTATCATTTATTTATTAATAGATCACACTACATAATGTGGTATAAAATTATTAATTCCAAACATGTATATATTTTTGTGTTTGTACGATATTTAATACACGTCTTTTTAATATGAAAATTTCAAATTGTCAAAATACTTAAGTGTTTAATTGAGCTAACATATGCATAAATATAAGTATATTTTTAAATCATAACCATGACCTTGCATTACATTTCAATTAAGCGGTATATATGCAGTCAGAAGCTTAAATTGTATTCCATTTTCCACTATAAATGGCAGTACTCGATTGCAGAATGTTATCAAACTCAGTTTGCACTTACTAAATCTCAAACAAAATGTTCAAATTCGTAAGTACTCTGCCTAACAGCAGCTTGGGAGGTACAGATTTTAAGTATTAGTTTTATTTATTTTTTTAGATCGCTGTCTGTTTCTTTGCTGTTGTGGCTGTTGTTGCTGCTAAACCCGGTGTTTTAGCTCCATTGGCATATACTTCTCCTTTGGCCTATTCTGCTGCTGCTCCATTGGCATACAGTTCGCCCTTGGCTTATAGTGCACCTTTAGCCTACACTGCTCCTGCTGCCGCCGCTGTTGTTGGTCATGCTTCATATGTTGCTCCATATGCCTTCAGTTATAATGCCCATACTGTAGCTCATTCTGCCGCCTTCCCAGCTGCTTATACCACTTATGCTGCTGCTCCTGCATTTGGCGCTCCAGTTGTCACACCTTTTGCTGCTCCCCTTTTGTTAAAGAAGTAGATAAGATAATTGGATTTAAATAAAGACTGAACGATTATTTAGAACGAAAATAAACCAGCTTTTTTAAGTTTTGAGATTTTTTGTATACTCAATTCTTATTTGGGAGAAGATTCTAAGAATGAGTTAACTAGGGTGACCATTCGTACAGATTTGATCAGTACATGTAATCACTGATTTTTAGTCATATGCACTGAAAAGTTATGTGTATTGATATGTACTGATTTTTTAAAACTTTTTAGCACTTTCAAAATATGGAATAACACTCTAAAACAGCGGTTAGTTTCAGAGATATATTTACTTTAAATTTTCATTGAACTCCGTGATTTTCAGATGGTTGTGCATTAAATACCGTGGTATTAAATGAAAAAATTAATGGTTTTTAAATCAACGGAACTTAAACTTTAATTTAGGTAGAATAATATTTTCAAGGTTTAAGGAACTGAAAATTCTCGTGTTTCAGATTACAACAGCTAGTTTTTACAATCAGGGTAAAAGCTACATCATATTTATGAATGATATATAAAAAAAGATTTACGTACCTGTTATTTAAATCTATGAAACCTTTCTTAAATACGATAAAGAATTTTTGAAAAATATTGTATGTTATACGATTTATAAAATACTTCTTTATATTTATGAAAAAGTGTCTTCTTATTTATGAAGAAGTTTCATAAATATTTATGATGGAGTTTCATATATATAAAGAAGTTTCATCATATTTATGTAAAAGTTTCATCAAGATTTATGAAGAATTATATTAATGAAGAAAATTTTCATAACTATGAACAAGTTTCATCAGTATTTTTAAACATTTTCATCATTTTTTGAAGAAGTATCATAAATATGGCGAAGTTCAGATTGGTCTTCTTTTGACCGAACCACGAGACAGGTCACAGTGTAGCCACTTTCGGGGTTGTCCTATTTAAAGTCACTGGGTACATACTTTCAGACCGGTCCTGTTTTCACTGGTCACGGTACAGGCCGCATTATAGTTCCTTTGATATCAGTGCAGTTTTCATTGGTCACGGGACAGGACACAGTAACTACAGGTCATAGACACCGGTAACAAGACAGGTGCTTAAACTCAAACTGAACCCTCTTTTTCCACAGGGTAGTTTGTCTTTTCATTTAGGGTAAGTAAAATGGGGAGGTTTGGCTAAACATCACGCATGTTTTCATATCACGGAATTCGGGAATGGGTCATCTTTGTTATATTTATTTTGTGCAATAATGCCTGAACCGTTTTAGAGGATAATTCGGCACAAGAAATAAAAAAATTGGAAAGCTTTTGATGTTTAAATATTAAACCCATATAAAACATATTTTGTAACTTCTCGTATTTTATATAATTTTATTCGAAAAATGAGAATATTTTCTGTATCATAAGAGATCTAATTGGATAGAATTATATCATTATTTGATACAATTAGAGCCAAATTGATAAAATGATATGTAGTTTGAGACAATTTCATCCGAATTTAGTCCTCATCCAAATATATTAAATTATTTCTTATGTAATTTAAATATATCCATTTATACCAGTGTAAAAAGATCAGATGTGCATAAATCTAATTAGATATGGTTAAATATTATACATAATCCAGTTCAATTTGCTTTGGATATTATTATATTCCCATCAGATTTAGTAACAATTAAGAAATTTAAAAACACCTTTATTTATGCCAGGGACTGAAACTCTGAAAAAATGGGTTCAGGTCCGGGTTAATCGAAATAAAAAATTCAGGCTTGGGTTCGGTTCGGTTCGGTTTAGGGTTCGGGTTCAACATTTAAAAAAAGTACAAATATTTTATCAATACGAAATTTATGCATTTTTAAAATAAATTTTCGTTTAATTTTATAATTAATATATTCTTTAAGTTTTCTTCTTTTAAATTAGTTCTTTGTAGCTACAAAATTAATTTTAAGGCTAAAAATGCGCTCTCATTTGAAGAATTTGATTTAGAAAATCGTTCCTTCTATTTTATAACTTGTTCGAGCATATTCTGAAGAACAAGATATTGATTCTCTCATAAATTTCTCTTCTTCTCCTTCCATTTGCAAATTTTTGAAAATTTTAATTGCTTTTAAAATATGTTTTTTTTAGCATTTTCAACATCTTCGGGACTTAGCATTCACTTAAATTTGCTATAAAAATATAATGCTGCAATCAAAAGTGGATTATTAATAAAGTGGTTTTCTCTTTTCATAATATTCAAATATAATTATTGTGAAAATGTCTTTGTTTAGTCATCTTCTTTTAGCTCTAATTTAAAACTAAGCCAGATTCCATAAAAATCGCCTTAAGTCATCAGTTCTTGTTGTAGTTTCAGCGGTAATTTTTTAACAGGTTGAAAAACTTCTAGGAATTCTTCACAAATATTCCAAATATTAACATTCATAGCATTTAGAAATTCCGAACAAAAACTTCTGTATTCTAATAAGGCTTGAACCATGTCATAACTGGAATTCCATCTAGTTTGACAGTCTAGTACAGTTTTTTCAAGTTTAGCTTTTGATCAAGTATTTGCTCTGCACTGATCAAGTATTTGCTTAAAAGGACTAGATATAGTGTCGAGCACTGCAAACTTCAATGCAAGAAATGTAATATTTTTTATGATTTTTCTATCAAACATTTCTCACGCCATGAACAGCAAGAATATTTTTTATATTTTTGAACCCAAACCTGGTTAAATTTTTGGTTTCAGCAAGTTCGGGTTTTAACCTGAACCCGTCCGGGTTAGGTTTCAGTCCCTGATTTATACAAATATTTTTATTTTGGTGCACCAAATGGCTACGCTCTTGTACATGATCTGATATTAGATATGAACATATTTGGCATATTTTTCTCATATCTGGCCACAAATATCAACAAACTTTCCAGATCCCTTTTGATATGATCAAATATCCCCTAAAATGTATCACATAAGCCAACTAGATAAATACACAAGTTTACAAATTTCGCTCGACTTTTGGATCAGAGATGATGCTTCGGGTGTAGAGTCAGGTACCTCAATTGCTAATTAGAGTGTCCCTCAGTTGTCCTAAAACGAAAATTTAGGGTGGCCTTTAAAACTTGGATTTTTGAATTTTTTATTAATTTAACGCATTACTTATGTTAACAGCTAGAAAATCAATGTTTTTATATGTTGGATAGTTTGTTTGGGAAGTAATCTTCCTTTTTCGGATATTGTTGCAATAATACACTGAGAAAAAAATTGCAACAACAAAACTTGAAAGTAAGAAAATACTACTGCTAACAGTTAACGCTGCACAAATTGGGCTGAATATTAAGTCTTGCTAATGACTTCAAAATCTAAAATTCTGCGGTGGTGCGTGACGATCGCATTTTTCGTTTACAAGAAAATTTGGGAAATTTTCAAAAAAAGCGAAAAAATTTAAAAAATTGCGTTCTTTTCACCCACATTCACATATAACTTTTGAAGTAGGAATTAATTCTTTTCAAGCATCACCGCAGATTTTTAGAGATTATAGTCATCAACAACTATGTTGATTTTCAAGGCATAATATTCATTAAATCCTATTAATATAAATTTTATAATTTTTTCCTATTTTTGGCCTGATCAGGGCGGGAGTGAGGACAAATGAAAGGGCTATTTACGAGGATTATTCCGTCCATAGGACCCAAGGGGACCCGGAAATCGATTTCCGAGATTAGGCGCAGTCAAAGGGTTTTCTTAGGAAAAGTGGGGTCATTTGTGGACCTAGCTGGGTGTTATAGGGTCAATCGACAGGTCTACCGGAGCCGAAACTTTCCTTAGAATATTCCAAGGAGATACCACCAGGGGGTACCCCCAAAAAACGCAGTGGAATATATTGGGTACCTAAATATACTCTTGGTTGGGGGTAATGTACCCTATTTATTACCCGATCAGGGCGGGATTGGGGGCAAATGAAGGGCTAATTACTACGATTATTCCGTCCATATGACCCAAGGACGTACCTCCTATAGGATACCCTGAAAACGATTTCCGAAGAAAAATGGTTTCATTGGTGAACCTAGCCGGGAGTTATAGGGGTCGACAGGATCCACAGGTCTACTAAAGCCGAAACTTCCCCTATTAAAATAACTAAAATTTTATTCGCAAAATTTTTTTACGTACAAAACTTGAATGATTAATTTAAGTTACATACATATTTTAATCTAAATTTGAAATTTCATTATCTCATAGCTCTTTTTTTTCCCATTCGGTTATTTTTCAACCAATTTTCAAAAATTTTTTTTTAAGAGGTATTCAAATTACCTTTCTAATTGCTAAATATAGTTCGTACAAATTATTGCCGCTGGATGGCGCAAAATTCATTTTTATTGAAAAATGCATCAAAACACCCTGTATTTGCAAATATTATGAGTTCATATGTTCAGCAAAAATGCATGCCAAAATATTTTGTACAAAGTTGCCAAGCATCATTTAGTCGAATTCTGGGAATTTAAAGGTCAAAATTTAGATTTTCTTCAATGACCTAAAAATAACGTTAGTTTTGTAAATAACGGAATTATGAAAAAATCGCAGAACAAAAGTTCCTGCTAAAGCCCTAAAGAACCATTTTCAAAAAAAAGACGATGTTGACAAGAAAAAGTGGAAAAAATATTACAAATGTGATGAGAGATGCATATTTTCATTATTTTGATTTTCATTATTTTGAATCACAGGCCGTGGGTACCAAAATTATTTTGAAATGCATGTAGCACCAAACTGTTCAAGTGGTCACTTGCTCAACATGTATACTTTCCATTTTTAATGTCAATGTTATGGAGAGAGATGTAGATGATTGTTGTTTTTGGTTGATGAATATGGTCGGTCTATGTCCAAAAAAAAACAACCTAGGAAAGTATAAATATCCGGACGTGTCATCGGTGTCCAAGCCAGTTCCCCGTACGAGCAACGTCGCTTTGTCAATTTGTCAAATTCCATGGGAACTTTCAGTTCATCAGTGATGAACATGGAAGAAAAACAATTTCGCAAAGTGAACTGAATGACTTGATTCGTGTTTTGGATTTATCGAAACACGAAGAGGAATTGCTCGCATCATGGAATGGTAATGTCTTGACACTCAAACAAAAGTCACTGTTTACAGAACCAGAAATAAGACGCTTTTACCGTTCAAAAGAAAAAGAACAGAACACATGTTTATTTCATGCGATGAATTCAACCGTACGATGTAAATGAATGACGTTTATTCATAGATGGTTCAAAATACAGCAAAATACAATGGAAATATAAAACCATCCAATCTGGTTGCTCATGCAGTACAAACGAAGGAAAATTTTGATCAAGATCAAATACAACGAGCATCAATGAAAAATTTGTGGCGATTTTGAGGGTTTGAAAATAATTTCTTATTCATATTTTAAGAATAAATTATTTGCATACTATTCAAATAGGTCATTGGTCTCTTAATAGGGATGTTTTTTTGTGCCTGTGGAATAGTCGTGCAACTGGCAACGTTATGAACCAAACTGCAACGTTATGAACCAAACATCTCTTCTACATCACTTGTGAATCCACAGAACATTTTCCTGCCACCTCTCCACACAAAACTTGGCCTTATCAAAAACTTTACCAAAGCGCTCAACCCTGAAGGACCGGTTTGTAAGTATTTGACCAAGTAGTTTACCAAATTGTCATACGCCAAAATCAAAAAGTGAATATTTGTCGGACCTGATATTCGAAAATTAATGGCCTACCAAAATTTTATTAAATATTTAATGCCCAATGAAGAAGCAGCAAATTCCCGGATTTCAAGCAAAATTATCGCAAGATTGGAGCTCGAATGTCTCTCAAAATAGATTTTCTTCATTTCCATCTCGATGAAAAGTTAGGTGATACTAGCGACGAGCAAGCAGAGCGACTACACCAAGATTTGACAAAAATCGAAAGACGATATCAAGGATTTTGGGACGAGGGCATTATGAGCGACTACTATTAGGCACTACAAACTACTCATACTGCTCTTCATTTTTATATTTTCACTTTTTATTAAATAAAATGGACCTTAATTAAAAAAAATTGTAAAACATTTTTTTATTCAATATCTTGATAACTAGAACCAATCATAAAAAACGGAGGTCATATTTAAATTCAGCGAACCAAATAGCTTTAGAAATAACTCTTAGTTGCTCTGATCCAGAACCGCGAATAAAAAAAAATCTCAAAACTTATATTAAAAACAAGTAGATATAATTTTGTTTAAAGTAATCGTTCAGTCTTTATTACAATTCAAGTTTTCTATAACTTATTTCTTCAATAAGAGAGGGGCGGCGAAAGGACTGGCAATTTGAGCAGCAGCATATGTGGTATAAGCAGCTGGGAAGGCGGCAGAATGAGCTACAGTATGGGCATTATAACTGGAACCATATGGAGCAACATATGAAGCATGACCAACAACAGCGGCGGCAGCAGGATCAGTGTAGGCTAAAGATGCACTATAAGCCAAGGGCGAACTGTATGCCAATGGAGCAGCAGCAGAGTAGGCCAAAGGAGAAGAATATGCCAATGAAGCTACAACACCAGGTTTAGCAGCAACAACAGCCACAACAGCAAAGAAACAGACAGCGATCTAAATATATAAATAAAATTCAATTATTATAGTCAAATACCAACATTTAAAATTTGTTGCATAAACAAAACAAAAAAAAACTTACGAATTTGAACATTTTGTTAAAGATTTGTAGTGTTGGATTGCCAAAATAAATTTGATACTACTTCTTGACCAAATTAATAATTTTATACTAAATGCTGAATTAAGGAATTAATTTTCGTATTCTATATGGTTTCATTTCAATAACAATTATCTTTGAAATATTATATGCAATAAGAAAAGGCATTCACACATACTGATAATAAAATTAATTCCATAAACATTTTGAAGGTAATTTTGTGTGTAGGCTGTTTTAACTAACCACAATATCTGCTCACCACCTCCCTACCTCCCACCCACTTAATTTTTACTCTGTATAATAAATTCGTACACTAAAAAAAGTTTGTAAGTTAAAATAACTGAAAATATCATTTAAAAGAAATGATGTTTCATTTAAAAACCGGTCAACTTAATTTTCATTTAAATTAAATGACATTTGTTATTTATTTTTAAATGTTGATAAATCAACTGACACATCAGTAAGAAACAACTGATATAATCAGTTAAAATAAATGTCAAAATTTTAAAATAAATGTTTTTTTTTATTTATTTGAAATTATTTCCGTTTTTGTATTTTTTGTTTTTTTTAATATACTCGTACAATACAAAATTTATGTATGCATATGAAGCTATACACTTTTTGTGTAAATGTATTTGTATATGTATGTATTTGTATATGTATTTATGAAGTTCTTGTAAATTGTATTGAAAAATTTTGTATATATACAACCAATTTAAATAAAAAAACAAATTTAAATTTTTTGAATATTTTTTTTTGAAACAGACAGCAAACAAAATTTAAATTTGTAATAACTGTTACGGACACAAATAAACCACAAGTTTCCGTTTTGTGGGTAAATTTTTATTAAATTTCAAACAAATGAAAAAAATAAATGAAACTGAAAAAAATCGGTAAATGATAGTAAATTATTTCGAATAAATGTATAAAAAAGTTAATATAGATGTTTCTTTGAAAAATAAATGTATCTTCCTTTATTTTTAAATGGAACGGAAAACTTTTTTATTAAACTACAAACAGTTAACTACATAATATTCTGAGTGTATTCATAAGTATTTCGAATAAATGAACATGCGAATTCCCCCAACAATTCAAAGACACACACACACTCGATTTATTTTTTGTTTGCCATACATGTTCAGCATTTTAATTTAAATAGTGATGGTCGCTTTTGTTTTGTAACTAAAGCAAAAAAAAAAAAAATGATGGCCTTTTGGTTTCTTTAGTATGTAGAATAAATTGTGTGAATAGACCAAGTTAGTATAAATATCACTTGTATGCCAAGTTAAATCAAGTAGTTAACAATAAACGTTAAACCAACACAAATTAATTCAACATGTTTAAATTCGTAAGTATTTGGAATTAGAAGAAAAAGGATTATTAGAATCTATATTTTTGTTGCACAAACTTCTACTTAAACCTTGTAGACTTGTGTAATTTTTATAAGGATTCTAAAGAATTCATATTAATTAATGTGTTATGATTTATTTTTTTCAGATTGCTGCTTGCTTTTTTGCTGTTTTGGCTTTAGCTGCTGGTAAGCCCGGTGTTGTGGCTCCTTTGGCCTATACTGCTCCTGCTGCTGCTGTAGTTGGTAGTGCAGCTTATGTAGCTCCCTATGCTTCCAGTTATAATGCACATAATGTAGCTCATTCAGCTGCCTTTCCAGCCGCCTATACCGCAGCCGCTCCAGTTGTAGCAGCTTCTCCCTATGTAGCTTCTCCTTATGTAGCTTCTCCGTATGTAGCTTCTCCGTACGTGGCTTCTCCATATGTAGCATCTCCATATGTAGCTTCTTCTTTATTAGTAAAGTAAATTGTGATCAAAATCGTTGTTGTTATTGTTGGAAATAAAATCCAAGTTATACGTTAATATCCTGCAGTTTGTAAATTATAAGAATTTTAATAGCTTTCAGGTACAAAACTAAACCACTCAGCAAAACCTTATATATCCTTTGGTGTGGAAACCCCATTATTTTAACATGGACAAGTCCAGAGCTTATCTAAAAATCGAGTTTGATTTAAAGAGAATAAATTATTTCTATCAAATTCACATCTAAGGAGTTTAATCAATTTATCTCATTCCATTGTACCAATCACTGAATTAAATTATTTGCGAATATAATCAATCGTTCATTGGGAACTTAATCAATTTTTACTTAATCAATTTACAAATTGGGGATTGTAAGTATTTGACATTCATTTGAGTTTCTTCATTAGATTTAAAAGTAATTGGAAAATTATAGTATTTTGGTTTTCGAGATATAGACGATGAAAATTGTATCTAAGCGATTCAGATTGATAATTTTTTTTCCTTTTAGCGATTTTTTTTTGTTTTGGAATATTTTACAAATATTAGAGTTTTTTTTTAATTGGGTATACAAGTTAATAAAGTCGATTTTTTTGCTTGAAAAATGCTTTTAATAAGTCCGTGACTTTTCGAATTTCCCTCGTAGTTATATGAAATGCAACACTGCTCCCATCAAGTACCACCTGTTAATATACTACTGTCAAAATTTGAGGAAGTTCCGTCATTTACTTTGCGTTTAACAGCTGTTCACAACATACAACTTCGTGGATTTTTTTAAAAATGGAAAAAAGTGAATTTCGTGTGCTCATTAAACATAATTTTTTTTTTGAAAAAAACCGTCAATCAAACCAAGGAAAAGCTTGATAAGTACTCTGCACCATCGATTTTAATGGTAAAAAAGTGGTTTACTGACTTTCGTTGTGGTCGCGCAAGTACAAATGACGCTGGACGGCCAATTGAGGTCAATACACCCGATTGAAGTGTAAATGTGTGTGAGATTTTTGATAGGCATTTCATATGGCAGTGTGATTTCGATTTTAAATGATCAGTTAAATTTAAGAAAGCTCTTTGCAAGATGGGTGCCGCGTTTGCTCTCAAATGACCATAATGCACGGGTACACAGGTGTGTAGTCTCAATGGCAAAATTCCATGAATTGGGCCACGAATTGGTACCTCATCCGCCTTATTCTCTGGATTTAGCTCCCAGTGACTATTTCCTATTTCTAAACATAAAGAAATGGCTCGGTGGAAAGAGATTTAGCTCGGTAGGGATACAAAAAATTGGAGATACGTTGGACTAAGTGTATTGAGCTAAAAGGAGATTTTGTTGAAAAATAATTTTTTTTTTGCAAAAAACTGTGTCATTCAAAAAGTCACTTATTGATCCGCCCTTGTATAATAACAAAATGTATTGATACATTATTCAAAGTATTATCCATTGTTAGATGCGAAATATTTCTGGTAACAAATGGATTCCGCGCCAAAAGAACTGCTCCGGTTTTGAGGTAAAGAATGAATCAAGCCAATTTCAGATACCCTGTTCTGAAGTGAAGCGTATTCCAGTAAGGGCGTTCTGCATCGATCGAAACAAATGGTAGTCAAAAGCAGCAAGGTCTGGGATATAAGGCGGGTGAGTCAAAACTTCCCATCCACAGTTTTCCAAATAGTTTTTGACCGGTCTTGTGGCCAAGCGTTGTCATGATGGAAGATTATGGCCTTGTGTCTGGTCGTTTTTCGTTGATTGCTGTCTTAAAACGAATCAAATGTGTTCGGTACAGGTCCCCTGTGATCGTCAGACTCGATTTCAATAGCTCATTATACAAAACACCCTTCTGATCCCACCAAATACAGAGCATTTCCTTGGCGCCATGGATATTCGGCTTCGGCGTTGATTTGGCTGGTTGGCCGGGCTTTAAACATGATTTTTTGTGCTTGGAGTTATCGTAATGTATCGATTTTTCATCACCAGTAATAATACAATGCAAATATGACTTCATTTTGTAGCGTTTAAGCAGCATTTCCGACAGGCAAAATCGCCTTTCAACGACTCTCGGTTCGAATTCATATGGGAGCCAATTTCCTTGCTTTTGAATGAGTCCCAATGCTTTTAAACGTAAGAAAATAACTTGTTGTGTGACTCCCAATGATTATACAAGTTCTTCTTGCGTTTGACAACAATCTTCACCGAGTAATGCTTCCAATTCCTCATCTTTAAACTTTTTCGGCTGAACAGGCCTCTCCTTGCCTTTGGTGTCGAAATCACCACTTTTGAGTCGCGGAAACCATCGTTCACAAGTTTTTTGAGTTAGTGCATGTTGACCGTAAGCTTCTTCCAACAATCGATAACTTTCAGCAGCCGTTTTCTTCAAATGAAAGAAGGTTATCAGACTTCCCCGCAAAACATTTTTTTTAGGCACAAAATTCGACATTATTATAGCGATTGAAAAAAATTTTTATTTACACTTTCGCGTCTATAGAATACTGAATTATAATGACAAATGTTTACCTTCCAAAATACTATATATGTTATTATTGACACAAACCATATGCGATAGTTATGCCATTTGTTGTCTAAATCGACATTATTAACTTGTATACCCAATAATTTTGAAGATTTTTTTTAATTCTGGCGGTTTCTCGATATTGGCGACTTTTTAAATTTGGCTATTTTTTTGAATATTGTTTTTCGAATTGTAGCAATTTATACCCTCCACCATATATGATGATGGTATATATCAGTTTCTCATTCCTCATAAAGTATATATATTTGTGATCCTTATCCAATTTCGGTTGAAAAGGCGATCATGACGCGAAGACGCAAGCGGTGGTGCTTATTTTTACCTAAATTAATGGACACCCTTCGGAGAAGTTAAAAAGTTATAAGTCAAAATGTGAAGGTTCCTCTAAATTTTCCATACAAATTAGTGTATTTTAGTACAATTTCATAGTAGCAACTGGCAAGTAAAATGTTTTCTTTTGTTTTTTCACCAGTTGCCTAGAATTATTTGAATTAAATAATATTTCATATTTACCTCAAATATTTTTCACCACAAAAAATTTTTTTCCAACACAAAATTTTGTTATTACTTCCATTGCTGCTCATGACATGTTGCAAGACCGGTCAAGACCTACTTGGAAACCCTTGTTCCGTCGAAGATACATGGCTGAACTTTTATTCGATTTAAATTTTTTTTTAAATTCGGAAGGACCAATTTTAAATTTTTTATTCAGTTAAAAGTGACAGCCAAAAATTTATTGTTTCAATCTAGAAAAAATAACCTTTCCCTACTTATTTGCCAGATAATCTTGAACAAAAAAAAAAAAACCTTCGTAAAAAATGACTTCCATTGGACACTTTATTCGTATTGTAAATGTCGGGCAGTAGAAATAATTACGCCATTCAAAGTCTAAAAAACATCACTTTTACTGATAAATTGGTCCATACAAAAGAATGAATTTGAATGATGAAAATTAAGTAATTAAATAATGAATTGCCATTGAATATACTTTCAAATGGAAAAAAGTTTTTTTTTTTAATTTTCTAAGTCTGTGTTTTATGTTAAATAAAAGTTCTACATCTTTAAAAAAACACAATGTACAAGAAAAACTATTATTTTTCTAGTGAAAAAGTGACATTTAAAGTTTATTGTGATTGTGTATTTCACAGTTCAAGTAAAGTATTTTCACGGGAAAAACAATTTACTATACTTAAGGCCGAAGTCTAATTGACGGCAAAGTTAATGTTTTTATATTCATATTTTAAAATATGGAATTAAACTTTTTATTTTAAATTTTATTCTAAAAAAACTAGGAATATCCGGACAAAATTTCCGGGATAGGGGGATCGGAAAAATTACATGTTCCCAGAAATCCCGGTATACATTACCTAATCTCATTATGTATGAAGCTTATTTTAAATATATAATGCATCGCATAACGAATTAAGCCTGTTTCAAATTTAGAATATTTTCGAAAGTTCTGGATTCAGCACCGGCTAACGTTAACATTAAAATTCGACAATTCGTGGCCGAAAGGATATTTTAATATAGACTGTATAATTAGTACAAAGATTTATAATTATTTCCCTATGTAGATTCCTGTTAGAGTATTCAAAAAACCGGCCTTTCATAAAAACCGGTTTCGGTTTTCTTCGAAAAATCGAATTTTGAAAAAACCGGTTTCGGTTTCGGTTTTTGCAGAAAAAACCGGTCAACCGCTTTTTTTTAACTTTAATAAAAAGCTTATATAATTTGTTAATTGTTTTTATAACAAACAAAAAAAGAGAATTTTAATATGTAAAGTAATATAAAAAAAATACATTCTTTGAAATATATATATATATATATATATAATATATATATATATATATATATATATATATATATATATATTATATATATATATATATATATGTGCACGGCGCATGTTGCGGGGACGGTTTTTCGTTCCACAAGTTACTATGAAGACATTTTGTTACTTTGGAGACTGTCCTTAAACTTTTTGTTATTCTACTGTTTACACTGAAGACATTTTACTGGATACAGCGCATATTATAGGGACTTTTTTGGCTGTATATACAGATGTCTTCAAAGTATGGGCAATGAATATATATATATATATATATATATATATTCATTGCCTATACTTTGAAGACATCTGTATATACAGCCAAAAAAGTCCCTATAATATTCGCTGTATCCAGTAAAATGTCTTCAGTGTATATAGAAGATTAATGTAAAGTTTGAGGTCAGTCTCCAAAGAATCCAAATGTCTTCATAGTAACCTGTGAAACGAAAAACCGTCCCCGCAACATGGGCTGTGCACATATATATATATATATATATATATATATGTGCATGGCGCATGTTGCGGGGACGGGTTTTCGTTCCACAAGTTACTATGAAGACATTTTGTTACTTTGGGGACTGTCCACAAAGTTTTCATTATTCTACTGTTTACACTGAAGACTTTTTACTGCATACAGAGTATATTATAGGGACTTTTTTGGCTGTATATACAGATGTCCTCAAAGTATGCGCGATGAATATATATATATATATATATATATATATATATATGTGCACGGTGCATGTTGCGGGGACGGATTTTCGTCCCACAAGTTACTATGAAGACATTTTGTTACTTTGGGGACTGTCCTTAAACTTTTCGTTATTCTACTGTTTACACTGAAGACATTTTACTGGATACAGCGCATATTATAGAGACTTTTTTGGCTGTATATACAGATGTCTTCAAAGTATGGGCAATGAATATATATATATATATATATATATATATATATATATATATATATATATATATATATATATATATATATATATGTGCACAGCACATGTTGCGGGGACGGGTTTTCGTTCCACAAGTTACTATGAAGATATTTTGTTACTTTGGGGACTGTCCTTAAACTTTTCGTTATTCTAGTGTTTACTCTGAAGACATTTTACTGGACACAGCGCATTTTATAGGGACTTTTTTGGTTGTATATACAGATGTCTTCAAAGTATGTGAAATGCATATATATATATATATATATATATATATATATACATATGCATTGCCCATACTTTGAAGACATCTGTATATACAGCCAATAAAGTCCCTATAAAATGCGCTGTGTCCAGTAAAATGTCTTCAGAGTAAACACTAGAATAATGAAAAGTTTAAGGACAGTCCCCAAAGTAACAAAATGTCTTCATAGTAACTTGTGGAACGAAAACCCGTCCCCGCAATATGTGCTGTGCACATATATATATATATATATATATATATATTCATTGCACATACTTTGAAGACATCTGTATATACAGCCAAAAAAGTCCCTATTATATGCGCTGTATCCAGAAAAATGTCTTCAGTGTAAACAGTAGAATAACGAAAAGTTAAAGGACAGTCCCCAAAGTATCAAAATGTCTTCATAGTAACTTGTGGAACGAAAAACCCTCCCCGCAATATGTGCTGTGCACATATTGTGGAACGAAAAACCGTCCCCGCAATATGTGCTGTGCACATATATATATATATATATATATATATATATATATATATATATATATATATATATATATATACATTCATTTAAATTTAATTTTTTTATTGTATTTCATTTCAAGATTTTATTTATTGGTTTTAATATTTTTTAATATAATATCTCAAAAATTCATTAAGTTTGTAAATTGAACGTTTAAAACGATTGGTATTAAATAAGTTTTTTTAATATTACATTTTAAATATGTAAAAAGAAAATCTATTTTTCAGTTCTAAAATAATATTTTAGAAATAATATGCAATTTAAATGTTTTGTTTTAAGACGATTTCTTTGTTTGCTTTTGATAAAGTTAGAAGTGGAAAATACTCTTTCACTAATACTAGATGTTGGACAAATAGTCAAAAGACATTTATATTAATTTTCCAACTTTTCAGTTATTTTGTCGCATTTATCAAGATATATGAAATCTTCATACAATGTCTCTTTTTTAGGATTATAAATACTGTTTATTGTGTTATTTAGATCAGAAATTAAACTATTTGAATTTGGAATATCCAAAGTTAAGTTCTCATCGGAATCTATCAGACTTACATCTAAATCTTCATAACCAAACAAACGAGTATATAAGTGTTCGGACAAAATAAAAGAGACCAGTTGGTGATGTAATTAAAAAAACCGGTTAACCGAACAAAAAAGACCGGTTTTCGGTTTTCTTCGAATTTACAAAATATTCGAAACCGTTCGGTTTTTAAAAATAAAGAAACCGGTTGACCGGTTTTCGGTTTCGGTTTTTGAATACTCTAATTCCTGTACTTTATAATATTTATCAATATTTCATAACAGTAAATGCATTTTTTTAGTTATTATATGCTTGTAACCATTTGTTTGAATTTAATGAGTATTTTCAACACATTACTCAATATCAGTGTTGTCAGTTTTTTTAAGACTTTATCTTAAAAATACCCAAATTCTTATTTTCGGGTCCCCAAAATTCCCCAAAATGTGTTTAACTAAAATTGATGTTTTTTTAATTAATTTAAAATAAAATTTGTTTTGTAATGTAAATCGTTTGCAGCGGGAATATTTTAATTCAATACCGGCCAGGACACTTTTTCGAATCTGATATTGAATTTTGGTGGATATTTTGATGGGTGATGGAAAGTCCCTAAAATGTATTTATTTATTTTTGTATTAAAGTAATTAAATGTGCTAAAATCCCTTATAACAATTTTTGATTTTTTTTGTTGTGGCTTGCATTGTTGAGTCCTGCCTCCACAATATACACGCGGTCGAACTAAAAATTTTGCGAAACGTTTTATAATAAACTCGTAACGTTTTTTAGTAAGTTTTCAAAAGAAATGACGAATTTAAAATTTAAAAAAATGCCACGAGTTTATTATAAAATGTTTTTTTTTTTGTCTCTCCTGAAAAGTAGTAATTTTTGAGATGCAAGGTTGCGATAGTAAATCATCGACTTTTGTAACAAAAATTTGTCTAACTTCAAACTATTTAAAGCTTGGGCATTGTGTACTCAATACTTAAACAAATTCAATCAACACTTCCAGAGTTGTATTTTTCTGATTATAAGCGTAATTTCGTCTGAAAAACACTATCAAAATGTAACCCTAATTTTGGTATGCAAATACAACCCTGCTTCAAATTTAATGTAAAAATCATTGAGCAGTATCGAATATTCAAAAGTATGCACATTTTACAACTCTAGGCAAAAGTGCACTTCGTCGGGCGTTGCTCAAAAAAATAAAAAATATGACATCCGGCCCCAGAAGGGTTGAAAAAATTATAAAAATTAAATAAGAAGAATATATTAATTATATTTTATCCCCAAAAGACCCCTTAAATTTTCTTGTCATCCCTAATAGATCGCCAAATGGAATTATACCCGTTCATTAAATAAAATCCCCAATTTGGGGATAAATCTCATAGACTGACAGCACTGCTAAATATTTCAACTTAAATTCAAATACACACATACAACTCCAGTGAAATATGGGAATTTGATTTATTCATAAATAAATAAAACACAGATACTATCAAGTCAAGCAGAAGGAAAAGAAATCTGAGAAAAAGAAATAACTTGAGAAAAAATATATAAAATTGAATTTACAAATCACTTGATATTAATGTGTATGTATCTACATTAGGGGTGACTGATTTTACAGAAAATATGATTTTAAAATCAAAAGTTTTGGCAATGGAAAAGTCTAATAATAACCCTTTTTTGTTTTCAATTTATACATACTTAATTACTGAAACGATTTTTGAGATGTTCTTCAAGTTTTATTTCCAATAAATATTGTATTCAAACAATTGTAAGATTCCTACAAATAGCATATGGGTTATCCAATTATAAAAACTGTTAATAATATTCCACTCTAAATTATATTTATGTATGTAAACTGTGAACGTTTTAACATTTGCAAATATAAAGAAACCACATAAATGGATCAAATGTTATAAGAATCCTTGCTTATTTATATGAAAAAAAAAACGGAATTCTAGATGCATTAAGATTTCTAAATTGCACAGTGGGATATTTTTAAAATATTTTGGAAGTAATTTAGATAATTCTGAGTGCAATATCGGAATTTGAAAATCAAAAATGGTGGTGGTACTTTCAGAGAAAAAAATGTTGAATTGGAATAAGTATAAAAAAATCTTCGAATTCGGAATGGTTTGAAGGAAGAATATTTAGCAAAAATGGAAAATTTTTTCCAGAGAGAAGAAATATTTTTAAGAAATGTAATTACTATTTTTTTTTTTTTCAAGAAACAAAAAATTCTTGGTGCCTTTTTGACCAAAAAAATTATTAAAATTAGTTTTTCCAAAAAGGAATTAAGTTTTCCCATTTTAACATACCGGACCAGGTCGTTGGAAAAATATTAAATTTTGGTTTTCTAGTTGAAGATCTCTATTAGCAGATTAAAAAAATGTTATTTACAATATTTAAAATAGTTTTATAAATAAAAAAATTGGCAAATTAACAACATTTTCGTATGGCCTATGTGCTCTATTTTGGGGTCTATTGACTAAGCTACTGTGGGTATGTGGGATAGTTGGTCAAATAATCAGACTAACCGGTAAGAAATAACTGCATCACTTCCAAAATATTTAAAAAATAACCCACTGTATGTTGTACCGCCTTGCTGTCATCATGTAGCTGTACGATATGATTTTTGAAACCAATTCTTGATTTCTTTTTTCATAAAATAATATATCATTATTTATGTATGAAGAATATCAATGATTCTTGAAAAATGTATTTGAATATTATTGCAAACATTTCTTCAATCAAGGAATTACAATTGTGCGGTTTACTGTGTTACAAAACTGCATAAAATTTCTCAAATGGAAAACGATTTAAATATGCTTGTGAATTGTGTGTATTTGCAATAATTATACGGAAAGGAAAATTTGTACCATGCAAAAAGTACCTTTTATAAAAAAGTTACAGTACCCTTTTTTTTAAAAAGTACTTTTCTTCAAAAAGTCACTGTTTTTGAAAGTGCCTTTTTTTAAAAAATTACCACTTTAAAAATTACCTTTTGAAAATTGTATCTTTTTAAAAAAGTTACTTTTTCAAAAAACTATTATAAAAAGTAAAAAGTGTATTTCTTTAAAAAAAAGTATCTTTTTTTTAAAGAATAGCTTTTTAAAAAAGTAACTTTTTTAAAAAGGAACATTTTTAAAAAGGTACTTTTTAAAATGATGGTTTACATTTTAAAAAGTATCTTTTTAAAATTGTACCTTTTAAAAAAAGTTGCTTTTTTAAAAAGCTATTTTTTAAAAAGTAGAAAAGTAGAAATTTTTTAAAAAAAAAGTTTCTTTTGTAAACAGTCCTTTTTTTAAAAAGTATCTTTTTTCAAAGTACTTACTTAAAAAAGTATATTTTTTTAAAAGGTACCTTTTCTAAAAAGTACCTTTTCTAAAAAGTACCTTTTCTAAAAAAGTACCTTTTCTAAGAAAGTACATTTTCTAAAAAAGTACCTTTTCTAAAAAAGTACCTTTTCTAAAAAAGTACCTTTTCTAAAAAAGTACCTTTTCCAAAAAAGTACCTTTTCTAAAAAAGTTCCTTTTCTAAAAAAGTACCTTTTCTAAAAAAGTACCTTTTTTAAAAAGTATCTTTTCTAAAAAGTATCTTTTCTAAAAAGGTACCTTTTCTAAGAAAGTACCTTGTCTAAAAAAATATATTTTCTAAAAAAGTACCCTTTCTAAACAAGTACCTGTTCTAAGAAGTACCTTTTCTAAAAAAGTATCTTTTCTAAACAAGTACATTTTCTAAAAATGTTCATTTTTTTAAAAGTACACTTTCTAAAAAAGAACCTTTTCTAAAAACGTACCTTTTCTAAAAAAGTACCTTTTCTAAAATAGTACCTTTTCTAAAAAGTACCTTTTCTAAAAATTACCTTTTCTAAAAAAGTGATTTTTTTAAGAAAGTACCTTTTCTACAAAAGTACCTTTTATAAAAAAGTGCCTTTTCTAAAAAAATTACTTTTCTGAAAAAGTACCTTTTCTAAAAAAAGTACCTTTTCTAAAAAACGTACCTTTTATTAAAAAGTACCTTTTATTAAAAAGAACCTTTTATTAAAAAGTACCTTTTATTAAAAAGTACCTTTTATTAAAAAGTACCTTTTATTAAAAAGTACCTTTTATTAAAACGTACCTTTTATTAAAAAGTACCTTTTATTAAAAAGTACCTTTTATTAAAAAGTACCTTTTATTAAAAAGTACCTTTTATTAAAAAGTACCTTTTATTAAAAAGTACCTTTTATTATAAAGTACCTTTTATTAAAAAGTACCTTTTATTAAAAAGTACCTTTTATTAAAAAGTACCTTTTATTAAAAAGTACCTTTTATTAAAAAGTACTTTTTATTAAAAAGTACCTTTTATTAAAAAGTTCCTTTTATTAAAAAGTACCTTTTATTAAAAAGTAACTTTTATTAAAAAGTACCTTTTATTAAAAAGTACCTTTTATTAAAAAGTACCTTTTATTAAAAAGTACCTTTTATTAAAAAGTACCTTTTATTAAAAAGTACCTTTTATTAAAAAGTACCTTTTATTAAAAAGTACCTTTTATTAAAAAGTACCTTTTATTAAAAAGTACCTTTTATTAAAAAGTACCTTTTATTAAAAAGTACCTTTTATTAAAAAGTACCTTTTATTAAAAAGTACCTTTTATTAAAAAGTACCTTTTATTAAAAAGTACCTTTTATTAAAAAGTACCTTTTATTAAAAAGTACCTTTTATTAAAAAGTACCTCTTATTAAAAAGTACCTCTTATTAAAAAGTATCTTTTATTAAAAAGTACATTTTATTAAAAAGTACCTTTTATTAAAAAGTACCTCTTATTAAAAAGTACCTTTTATTAAAAAGTACCTTTTATTAAAAAGTACCTTATATTAAAAAGTACCTTTTATTAAAAAGTACTTTTTATTAAAAAGTACCTTTTATTAAGTAGTACCTTTTATTAACAAGTACCTTTTATTAAAAAGTACTTTTTATTAAAAAGTACCTTTTATTAAAAAGTACCTTTTATTAAAAAGTACCTTTTATTAAAAAGTACCTTTTATTAAAAAGTACCTTTTATTAAAAAGTACCTTTTATTAAAAAGTACCTTTTATTAAAAAGTACCTTTTATTAAAAAGTACCTTTTATTAAAAAGTACCTTTTATTAAAAAGTACCTTTTATTAAAAAGTACCTTTTATTAAAAAGTACCTTTTATTAAAAAGTACCTTTTATTAAAAAGTACCTTTTATTAAAAAGTACCTTTTATTAAAAAGTACCTTTTATTAAAAAGTACCTTTTATTAAAAAGTACCTTTTATTAAAAAGTACCTTTTATTAAAAAGTACCTTTTATTAAAAAGTACCTTTTATTAAAAAGTACCTTTTATTAAAAAGTACCTTTTATTAAAAAGTACCTTTTATTAAAAAGTACCTTTTATTAAAAACTCTGGTCCGTAGTAAATAACGGCTTATTGTTAATTTTTCGTGCCGAACACGTGTTATAATTTTCATCGCAAAAAGCCGAACAAGTGTTATAATTGAGCGCCCCGGAAGGCTAGTTGGTATCGTGCTAGCTTATCAGTGCGGGGGTCGTGGGTTCGATTCCCACCAGAGGCTTTGGTCTGTTTTCGCTACAACGAGCTGAAAGCCTTCGTTGCTAGTGCTCGGTTAGGGTATTAAAATATAATTTGTGATTATATGTTTAATAAAATAAATAAAATAAATAAATAAATAAAAAAAAAATAAATAAATAAATAAAGTGTTATAATTTTCATCGCAAAAAGCCTTAGGCCGTTTAGAGGGTTAAAATAAATCATGCCAGCACAGGACAACGCTTTTTTTTGAAATTAAAAAGGGCCTTACTGTTTTATTTTTTGACAATTTGTGAAGGGTCCCCAGTGGCAGCCGATTTTGCCAATAATGTAGTGACAAATCTGTCGAATGTAGTTGGCGGAATTGAAAATTTGTATATTTTTTAAATGCTAAAAACAGGTCTTTTAAATGTATGTTACTGTTCTTACTGTATTTACAAATTATATTATAACATCCTAACCGAGCACTAGCAACGAAATTTATCGGTCCGTTGTAGAGTTAATTGAACCCACGACACCCGCACTGATAAAGTAGATTTGGAAATCTAGCTTGTATTCAAATCTGCATTTATATGTTAGTACGTTTAACATACGCTCGAAATCTAGTTTTAATTAGATTTTGTGCGCAATGTAATGTTAACGCAGTTTAAGCTTAAAATCAAGCAACAGTTTCATTTTGATTTTAATTTTCAAAATTTGCCCCCTAAAGAAACTAGTTTCTTATCATTTTTACTGGCGTACTATTTTGAGTGAACCATAACATGAAGAACATATTAAAAGATACGGCAAAGCTGTATTTAAAGTGTTTTTTGCAACTTAATAATTTTACATTTCGTTTATTTATATAAAAACAATTAAATACAAACTACTTATAACACAACTAACAAATTGAAATAAACATGTTTTCTTTCGTGTAATAAAAAAAAATAATTATTTCAATTTCACTAACATCATCTGAAATAACCCTGCTTAGATAACGTTATTTTAGAAATCGTACATCTCGTAGAGGCTCATTATCTAAGTAGGAATATAAAAGAAGCCACCAAAATAACTATGCGTAGTAAAATAAACGGTAGGATACAAAACAGGAGTAACAACGACAGTAGCAGCAACTGGAGTAGCTATAGCAGGTGTAGTATAACTAACACCAGTAGTCAATAGATGAGGTTTAGCTGAGGAACAAGCAAATAAAGCAAAAAGACAAATGGCCAACTAAAAAATAATAATAATAAATAAATTATTTATATATTATGTTAATCTGTTTCTTAAGTAAATTTTACGAACATAAATTACTCACAAATTTTAACATCTTGTGGTCGTTGTTGAAGTGATGTTTCTGTTATTGATATGATGATGTTGCCTCAACGATTGCTGTTCAAGTAATTGATGTTTGAATACCAATTGTCAATTATTTTTATACTAAATGGGAATGGTAGAATATTGAATGTTTATTGTGTTTTCCTATTCTTTTTATTTTTTTTTAATTCTTATTGTTGTTGCTATGTTTGTATTTTGAAATGTAAAAATTGTAAATCAGTGTTGCCAGACAATATTTAAATTTCTGTATCCATTTTAAAAATTAGTATTCCCGGTTTATTTTTTGTACTTTTCGAGTAAAAAAAAAAATAAAAATGCGGTAAAATATATATTTATATCCAATTTGAAATTTTTATATCTGCCATAACATCTAGCTGATCTTATTTGAACCGCAAGAAAACGTAAAAGGTACAAAAGTCTTAAAAATTACCAAAAAATATACCAAAATATACAATTTTACTTAAAACTGCATGTAATTGTTATGTATGTACTATGGGCATGCAGTCTGTACGCATGTGTTATCAGTTGACCTCATAGATAGTTCTCTAAAAACTATAGAGAGTTACTTACTACTCGGCGTAGAATTCTGTGTAGACTGCACAATTGTCTGCCGTACATACATTTGTAATTTTATTGTTTTTCTAAAAGGTACAGATTGTTAGAAAAAAAAAATACTACCATTACACAGACCTGCAAATAATAAAGGCTGAAACATAATTGGCCCAAGTGACTAAATCTTTTAGAAATGCAAATTTTAAATTTTTAACAATTGTGAGTTTTCGTTTCATGCCCGATACTTAGCTTAAGTCACTTAAGCTACACTCACTAAAAAAAGTCTGTAATGGCAACTGAAAATTTTGCTGTTATTACGGGAAATTTTGCTAATATGAGCCCAGCTGTATTTTTTGCTAATCTTAGCAACACATGTCTGCTGACGTGTAGTACAATGAAATTAGTAGGCGCTACTAAATTTTAGTATACTTTTTGTAAAGTGGAATTTAAAATTTGTTTGCTAAAATCAGCAAAAAATTTACTAAATATTATTGATATTAGTACAAAATTTAATTTAATTTTTTTTTATTTTATTTATTTTTTTTTTCAAAAAAAATTTTAGACAAAGTTAAAAAAAAAAATTAAAGGCTTAAAAATTGTAAAAATATAAACGAATTTATAATTTTGTTTTAATTTCTTTTTGAAAAATATTTTAGTCCATTTTGTTACTTTTAAGGTAAAATTTTAATTGTTTTTAGGGGTGATTTTTAATTTATAGACATCAGTCGGTATATTCACTTCCGATCCCTTTTTTAATCTATGTAGCATTTTAAGGCAATTTAAGTTTGTAGGTATAAGTTTTAATTACAAATAATATTTTCTTCAATATCCAGTTTTTTAAAATTTGTAAATTTTTATTGCTATTTTTAGCAAATCGTTTTTCAAAAATTTGTAAAATGATTTCTGAAATTAGCAACAAAAATTTGTAAATATTCTGTAATTTATAAAATGTAAATATCAAAAAGACTTGCTAAATAATAATTTTTTGACTTAAACTCAGTACAAAAATATTAAAATAGGATTGAAAACCGTTTACAAATTTTTCTACTAAGTTTTTTTTCTGAGTGTAATAATGGTTGTGGCTTTATCAGCTACACAAGATAAAACAAATATGTTTTTGTATAAGATTTTTTCAATAAATTTTTAAAAATTGGGTTCGAATTTCTGGATTTAACACATCAATTGCCGGGAAAATTGTAATAATTTGGCTGTTTTTTGTTTAACCAATTTAAGCTTTTTTAACTTTTTAGAAAGCTAATTTAGTGCAAATCACCATTTTTAATCTTAGGTTATTCAAATACGTTTAAAAACATCAAAATTTTTGAGAAAATTATCACAACCTCATATTTTTTCCTTGTAAGCCGTTTTACAAACTTCAGGGCCGATGAGGTACGTCTTCTTATCCTAAATTTTTTGGGAAATGTATTTTTACACCCAAATAAATATTTATAGGTAGGTATTTTTTGTATTAACTTTTATGACTTCATTAATGAGCATTACAGTAGGCCGAAGTTAATAAATTTCCGATTTTTATAATATAATAATTTTCACAAAAGACCCAAAGTAAGCAAAAATTTGACTCTTATGCTTGGCGGTAATTAAGGGACAATGACCATTCCATATATTTTGATAAAACTGCGTGTTCAAGCTTTTAAAAAATGTTGCGCCACTTTCACTTCAAATACGTAAAGGAGTAAATCTGTATTTTTTTTTATTTATAATTAAAATTTTTTACATTTATTATGCAGATATTTGAAACTGGGCTTTTTATCGCTAAAAAGTATTTGGTAATTTTTGCACCAAACTGCATACAAGGTTTAATTTCAATATTTTTGTTTTTGAATATTAATTACCAATTACGGATTTTTTTTTATATGTATAAGAAATAAATTGTGTTGTGTTTGATATCTAATTAAAATCAATTATACATTACCACAAATTGGGGACCCGCATTTAAAATCGTACCAATAAAAATAACTATTCCCGAAACAAAAAAAACATTTGCAGGCGCACAGTCAATGCAAGTTTCACATGTAGCGGTTAAGGCACATCCACTCTGCCGTTTCGACCCTCTTCTTTGGTTCAAACAAATGGAATCGCAGTTCATAAAGGCTGGTGTAACTACAGACTCTACAAAATTTCACACCATCGTAGCATGGATTGAAAGCTACATCCTTAAAAGGACATGAAATCATCATCAATCATCCAACAACAAATATGTACGAATTCTTGGAAGCGAAACTTTTCAGCGCATTTTCTGATTTTAAAGAAAAATGCCTACAGAAACTTTTAACAAAAGTCGAACTTGCAGGCAAGAAGCCATCAGAATTGTTAATCAAAATGAGCTCCTTAAAACAGTTTTGGATGCAACAATTGTCATCCCAAATGAAGGTCATACTCTCTTAGAAAAACTAACTACACTGACCAAAAAAAACCTGCAATGGCAACTGAAAATTTTGCTATTATTACGGGAAATTTTGCTAATTTGAGCCTAGCGGTATTTTGTGCTATTCTTAGCAACACATGTCTGCTGACGTGTAGTACAATGAAATTACTAGAAAAATTAGTAGGCGCTACTAAATTTTAGTATACTTTTTGTAAAGTGGAATTTAAAATCTGTTTGCTAAAATCAGCAAAAAAAAAATACTAAATATTATTAATATTAGTACAAAATTTTAAATTTATTTTTTTATCGAGCATCGAATTTTTTTTATTTTCTTTATTTTTTTTCAAAAAATATTTTATACAAAATTAAAAACAAATCAAATTTTTCTACTAACTTTTTTTTCTGAGTGTACCACGGCTGACAAGATATGTGCCTGTACCGATTTAGAAATCAACATGGTTTCCACATCGTTAGATAAATTTTCAAGCAGTCTTGATGGAAAAATTTGGAAGATCTAGAGGCCAAAGCCAACCAAGAGGAAAGCGTAATCATTATAAATTATCATCTCAAAAATGCAAGCTATTATGCTCGTATCACTTCAAGTTTGGAGACAAATCCAAGAAGTGTGTTTCTCCATGTAATTTTAATCAAGCCAGACAGAAAAACTAGATGACTCCCCGCCTTCGGTGAAGTATGGGAGCAGCCGTGAGCTCTGTCGCCTGTTTTTCGTGATTTAAATCGAAATCCTGGGTTTTAATAGATTCGGTAGCAGATTTGTCAGTTTTCGAGGCATCATCTATAAAGCAACAACAACAACAACCTACCTCACTCATTTTGTATGCAGCTAATGAGATACCAATCAAAACATACGTAAAGAAAATTTTCACTATAAATTGGCACAGATTTTTTGGATAAATATGGTCGTCTTATTGACATCAAAAACAACTGTCTCATAGATCCTACTTAAAAACCCAGCTGTAAAGGTATAGTAAAATAAAATAATCAACATTTCGCAATAAAAACTATAGCTCCTTCGTCCGACTATAATAAATATAACATTTTTGGTCTTTTTTAATTTTAGTATCAAATTTGTGATCGCAACTTAACCACATGTGTGATTGCTAAGAAGACAAAAATGTAGCAAAATATTCGTTTTGAATAGGATCTGCCTTCTTTTAGAGGCTCTTGCTTGTCTAAAACTTTGGGTTCTAAAGAGATCTTTTGCCAGATCGAAATACATGTATCAACATACAGTAGATAAAACCCAAACTCGTACATAAAGGAATTTTTTCTTCATCACTAAATTTTAGTTAAAATAAATAAGATATCAAAAAGTTTCTTTTGAGGTTTTATAGATAATATAAGCCTTTATTCAAAACAAAAATCAAAATAAAAAAAAACAAGTAAGAGTGGCTAAATTCGGCTATGCCGAATCTTATACACCCTTCACCATGGTTGGGAAAATAGTGAAGTTTATATATGGACATATATGGAATGGACAGATTTCTATACGGACATCTTTAAGTGAACATTTACTATTTAGTTTAGTGATAAAACTTGGACTCTGAAAGATTTATGGTTCCCGAAAATAGGTATTTTTTTAGGTTTTGGTCATAACTACTTTCAGCAAATATGTTCTACTAAAGATTTTCGATCTTTGGATATATAAGACGTATCCATAGGTCATATTACATTTTAGTTTTTATAAAAATTTTGATGTTTTTAGCCCATTTATGGAGTATTTAATTACGGTCTTACCGTTCTTAAGATATAAATTAATCTATTTTGTGCCACGCCCAATTTAAGGATCCCGCCCACAGTTGGTCAGATGTTGTGTATTGATAACCAAGATGCTTGCACCTTATTTGGAAACTTTTCCTCTTTCCGTTCTCCAATTATACAGAAAAGCTGACCAACATCGTTAAGACAACTGTGCTGGACGCATTTGTTTTGTTAAAAAAAAAATAAAAAAATAACAAAAAGTCTTAAGCAAATAAAAAAAAGTGTTAAAAAAATAAAGAAATAAAAAAAGTTGAATAGACGGGGCTCTATCGCGCGACTAAAAGAAAAAAAGTATTTGCGACAAAGCGCTTAGACCACTGAGCCATTGAAGGACATAAGTAAACGTCGTTAATAGAAGTAAATAAAGAGTTTTCGTTTAAAACTGATTTGTTTTGGTTTTATTTAAATGACAAACCTTTGTATTTTTTAATTTATTAAGCTTAATTTTCAAAATTTGAAGGAAAATAGTTTATAAATTTTTTTTTATAAATTATTATAAGTTATGACCTAAAATAGTTGCACTCAAAGGGAAATTATGTATAAAATTTTCTTAATATATGAGAAAATGGTTTAAAAATCTGTTTATAAATTCTTTTGAATCGGAGCAAAAAATAGAAATAAAACCGTTTGTATTTTGTTTGTATCAGAGGGTTTTTATACAAATTTTGATGTTTTTAGCCTATTTATAGATTATTTAATTATTAATATAAAATTTTATTTAAATTAATTATTTAATGTTAAAAAAAAAATAAAAAAATTCTTAAGAAAATAAAAAAAATATGTGTCTTCAGTGAGATTCGAACTTGCGTTCTTAGATAAAAAGTATTTGTGACATAGCGTTTAGAGAACTCAGCTATGAAGGCTATGGAATCATCGTTTATAGAGTTAAATTAACAGTTTTTGTTCAATAGTGATTTGTTTGGTTTTTATTTAAATGAGAAATCTTTGTATGTGTTTGTTGTTTGTGTATAAAAGGTGAAGAGATGAAAGAAAAGAAATTGATGTGTTTGTTATGCGTAATATTCAACATACATATAAAAACAAAGGAAGTTTACGGAAAAATTAGAGGTAGTCCTGGTTTTTTGCTAATATCTCAGCCATTTATCAACCGATCTGGCTGACTTTTAATAGCAAGCAGAAATGGATCACATTTAACAGAAATATATAACAATCAAATCCTCATCATGTCTGGGGTCTTCGGAAAACCCATTTCAACACACAGACGGACAGACGAACAGACGGACATTGTTAAATCAACTTCGCTCTTCATAAGGACCCAGAATATATATACTTTATAGGGTCTAAGATCAATATTGTAGAAATTACAAACGGATTGACAAATTTATATATACCCTTCCACCTGTGGTGAAGGGTATAATTTGTTTCATTTAGCTTCAATTAAGAATTAACATAAAAGCCAAACTCGTACTTTTGTACAAAATTATTAAATACATTATAATTAATATTTTGTGTGAAGACCTTTAGCCTGAAATGCCATCTCCAGTCTTTTTTTGTTATGAGCCATGCTTTCCCCCAACTTCCTGCAAAAACTTGGCTCATTTATTTTCCATTCATCTGAAAGAATGCACTTTAATTCAGTTTGTGAAGGAATGTGTTGGTGTCTAATTTTATTATCGAGATAGTTTTCATTACATGGGAGCAGTTATATAATAACCACGAATTTACATTCTACGCTTTGTGCTTCGGATCGTTGCCTTGGTAAAAGTGATAGTTGTTGCTTAGAGCCAGCCTTTCTTTGGATATTGGCAAATTTGATCTCAAATTTTCCAAATACACTTTCTGATCCATTATACCTTCGGTAAAATGTAGAGATCCAGGACTAGCTGCGAAAAAAGATCCCCAAACCATCACCGATCCACCACCATGTTTTACGGTAGGTATAACATGTTTAGATCGAAGTTACTCATAAGCTTTTCGCCGTACATAAGGCTTCCCATCAGATCCAAACACTTTAAACTTACTTTCGTCAGTCAACAAGATGTCCTTCCAAAAAGAAAAATCCTTATTCTTATGTTTTTTTAGCGAACTTAACCTAGCCTTTTTGTTTGTTTTCCATGGTAACTTACGAGCTCTTCTACCCTTCAAATCGGCTCTATGAAGTACATTTCTGATTGTTGAGGATTGGCTTTCTTTCCGGTTGATTTATCTGCTAGAGCTGTAAGTTTCGGGGCACTCAAAAACGTTTTTTTTTTTACATTTTCTGACAATATATCGTTCTTCAGCTTCGGAAAATATTTTGTTATGAGCTTGTTTAGATTTATTTGCAATTTGCTTTGAACTTTTATAGCGTTTTAAAATGTATTGAATAGTGGAGGGACTTCTATCTAACATTTTGGCAATTTTTCGAATAGATTTTCCCTTCTCCGAATGCATAATTGCAAGTTTTCGACATTCAACACTAGTAGTAAGGATTTAATTGATTATTAAATGATTATCCGATAATATTTAAAATAATTTTGACATATTATTCAAAGTTTGTTTATTAAAAAGTTTTTTCTTTACAAGTGTAATTAGTGTACGAGTTTGGCTTTTACATCTTATGTGTTACTCATTAATTTAAAATTATTATAATTCTCCAATAAGCGACATAACTGAATTTTCAACGTCAAAATATACCTAATGTACGAGTTTGGCTTTTACCTACTGTAGCTAAAATCGTTAATTTGCTTTGTTTTTGTAAATATACGAAGGTTGAAAGCTCACTATAACCTAGAAATAATAAATGAAAAACCTCCAAGTATATAAAAACTACAAAACAAAAAACGAAAGAATATAGTGATTCAGATTAACATTTTATAGAAACAATCAACAGTCCTCCTGTGTTTTGCAAACCAAGGCGTCTTTCTTCGGAGAAACTGCTTGTAGTTAAAAAAGAATTTGAAGATATTGTGTGTCTTGGAATCTGTCGTCCTTCTAATAGTAACTGAGCCAGTAAAACAAATTAATGGAGAGTGGCGCCCATGTGCGGACTACCAGACCGCTATGCAGTGCTATATGTGCATTCATAATATTAGAATGTTACTAGATGGTAAGAAGTTGTTTAGTAAGGTGGATTTAGTAAAAGCATACGACCACATCCCAGTAGTTGAAGATGAATTTGGCAATTTTGAATTTACTGCAATGACTTTCGGTTTATGTAACGCTGCACAAACCTTTCAACGTTTTATGCACGAAGTTAAACGAGATTTGGACTTCGCCTACGAAGTTTATTTGAAAGGCTACGTCAATAAATTTTTCAAAATGTTTATTTGGAGTTTTAGAACTTGAATTCCTTGGTTATTTGGTTACTGAAAAGCCGCTTCCCAGTCGTGTGGAGGCCATTATGCAGTACAAACTACTAAAAACGGTTAAGTAACTCAGATGCTTTTAGGTATGATTAACTTCTACCGAAGTTTCATACCGAATGATTCAAAATCTCAAGCAATTGTACATGGTAAACATCAGATGTATCAATTTCGCTGTAAGCACTATTTAATATGGGTATGTACTTTTACGATATTTCTACTACACTCAGAAAAAAAAGTCTGTAGAAAAATTTGTAAATGGTTTTCAATTTAAAAAAATTAGTACAAAAATAGTAATTGTACTAATTTTTTTAATAAAAATTATTATTTAGCAAATCTCTTTGCTATTTACATTTTACTAATTACAGAATTTTTACAGATTATTTACATATTTTTGTTGCTAATTTCAGAAATCATTTTACAAATCTTTGAAAGCCAATTTGTTAAAATCAGCAAAAAAAAAATTTTCTAATTTTTAAAAAGTGGATATTGAAGGAAATTTTATTTCCAATTAAAACTTATACTTAGATTAAAAAAAGACTCATGTCTTAAAATAGGACATCCACTTAAAATAGCACTGAACAATTTTTTTGGTTCTAAAAATAAGCCCCAGAAACAATTAAATTTGGCCTTAAGAGTAAAAAAAAATTACTAAAATATTTTTCCAAAAGATATTAAAACAAAATGATAAATTCGTTTATGTTTTTACAGTTCTTAAGCCTTTGATTTTTTTTTTTTATTTTGAGTAAAATATTTTTTGAAAAAATATATATTTATTTATTCAAAAATTTAAAGTTTGACCCTGGCAAGGAATGGGTTAACGTTGTTCAAATCTATTCCAAATGAAATTTCTGCACATTTGGCTATTATATTTTAAGCATCACTTCTAAAAACTCAACAATATTAGCGCTTATTTGAATAAATTGTCCGTTATTAGCTTGTGGTCATATGTGACCCCATGCCCAAAAGTGTTAATGAGGTCATATTATTTTTTTCCAAACTGCTAAGCTATTAAGATGAAATATAACATTTAAAACTACAAAATTGATTTATTTTTGATACAAAATACTTAAAAAGAGTAAATTTACTTAATTTTTTTTTATAAGAAACACACTTTTTTTGATTTTCACAAACAATAAGAGCTTGTCACCGACAGTTTCATGTCTAGATTTACCTCAAAACTGGCATACTTTATCTCTCGGATGTATTTAACAAGCCCATCAAGGGTAAAATCCATTGTTTTAAAATTTTTTGAAGAAAATTTTTTAAAAATCAAATTGCAGTTTTGAAAGTTATGCCAAAAAATGTATGCTTTTTTTCCTTATTGCGCTACAGGTTAACAGACAGGTAATAAAACAATATTTCATATCTGAGTATTTATAAATATAGAGAGCAATTTCTGAAGTTTAAAAAAGTACCATAAAATTTCATGACCTAGTGTTTTTTTGGTTTGGGACATTTGCTATTTCTTGGCGAGTTCTTAATTTTATATTGAAATCAATTCATAACACAAGTCGCTGGAAAATATTAGAATATCATATTTTAGAATGTCATATTTTTCCCATATAAACACACTTGAAATTTTCAAAAGATTTTCGCCTCAACTTTCCTTTATACGATTGCCGCCAAACTTTATATTTATTAATTTAATATAGAAAGGAAAAAAATTGGAGCTCGACATTCTTCAAATTCGTCTCTTAAAAAAATTGCCATTTAACCTTAGACACTCTTAGTGTAGATGCACCGGATACTGCAATAGGCGGAGTACTATATTGCAACAATTCATTGGAGGTGAATGGAAACCACTTGAATTTTTTTTCTAAAAAATTAAATAAAACACAAATGAAATACAGCGCATACGACCTCGAATTTTTAGCGATATACTCCACACTCAATCATTTTCAATACATTTTAGAAGGTCGCCAATTTTGTATATTCTCAGTCGAAAAAGCTTCTCTATCACAACTGCGCCAGTTAGAATTCATAAGTCAATATACAACCGATATTCATCATATAAAAGGAAAGGAAAATATCATATATGACAAACTCTCCTGCATTCAAACAATCGATATGCATACAAAATAAGATTTCAAGAATACGTCAGGAACAAGAAAAGGACGAAGAATTACAATCTTTTTTCAACAACAATAAGTCAGGTCTCATTTTGAAGTTATTTAAGAATAATCATTATAAAATATACTGCGATGTTTCTAGCGCAGGAAAAACACCTTATTTAACTCTCTATTTCCATAACTTGTCTCCCGTTATGTCTGTGAATCATTAGAAAATATGTCACAGAGTGAGCTGCAGTGCTCAAAAGTCAAAAATTAATCATCCTACTTAAAGTCCGATACACTCACCAAAAAAGTCTGTAAGGACAACTGAAAATTTTGCTGTTATTTCGAAAAATTTTGCTAATTTGAGCCCAGCGGTTGTTTTTGCTAATCTTAGCAACACATGTCTGCTGACGTGTAGTACTATGAAATTAGTAGAAAAAATTAGTAGCCGCTTCTAAATTTTAGTAAACGTTTTTTAAAGTGAAATTTAAAATCGGTTTGCTAAAATCAGCAAAAAGAAAACTTACTAAATATTATAAATATTAGTACAATAAAATTAGTAAGCGCTACTAAATTTTTGTAAATTGCTGTAAACTGTAATATAAAATCGATCTGCTAAAACTAGCAATAAAATATACTAAATATTAGTGAAATTGAAATAGCAGGAAAGTTAATAACCGCTACTAAAGATTGGTAAAATTATGTTCAAAGTTTATTAAAATAAATTATCTGGAATAAACACAAATTTATGAAAAAAAAAATGAACAAATTAACTAAATTATTTTTGGATACACTTTAAATCTGCTATTTTCTTTTGAAATTGCCTAACGATTGTGACCCCTTTTTTCAATCAATGTAACATTTTAAGGGAATTTTTTGAGTTTGTATGTATAAGATTTAATTATTAAAAATAACATTTCCTTCAATATCTACTTTTTTAAAATTAGCAAATTTGTTTGTAATTTTAGCAAATCGGTTTTCAAAAAATTTTTTTATGATTTCTGATATAAGCAACAAAAATTTTGTAAATATTCAGTAAAAAATCTGTAAATTGTAAAATGTAAATAACAAGAAAATTTACTAAATCATTTTTTTTACTAAAAATCAGTACAAAAATAGTAAAGTGGAATTGAAAACTGTTTACAAAGTTTTCTACTAACTTTTTTTCTGAGTGTAGGAGAATTGAAACTAAAAATTATATAAATAATGTAGCATTAAAAGAATTGTAAAAAAATACAATTTGTTCTTTAATTTCGATTATTTCATCATTTCGTGAAAAATGGTATTTTTAGTAACAAAATTTTTCTAAAAAACAAAAAAATGTGATTTTTCCCCTTGTATTCACTTTTTGAAAATAGTTTGTAAGTTAAAATAACAGTAAATATCATTAAAAAAAATGATATTTGATTTATAAACCGGTCTGCTTACTTTTTATTTACATCAAATGTTGTTTAAATAATTTGCACATCAGTAAAAACAAATGATTAATTAGTTAAAAATAAATGTTAAAATTTTTCCTACCAATTCTGTAAAAATAAATGATAATAATTGAAGCACCCAGTGCAACAACAAGATAACTCCACTTTTTTTTTTGTGCACCGAACGACGCAGATTTTTTTTTTTGGTTTTTTCTGCATTAAAAAAGCTATTTCGCAAAAAAGTGGAGTTATACGGTTGTTGCATTGGGTGCTTCAATTATTCATATATCTGAAATTGTTTTGGTTTTTTGTATTTTTTTGTTTTTTAATCTGCAAAATGTGTACTTACACAGTCCATGAACATATTTTGTGTGTATGATCATACATGTGTGTGTTTATAAAGTTCTTGTAATTCGATTGAAATAATTTTATATATAAAAAATTTAAATAAAAAAAAAATAAATAAAATAAAAAATAAATTGGAATTTTTTTAATATTTATTTTTGTTTGAAACAGTCAGCAAACATAATTTAAATTTGTAATAAATGTAATGTTTTGTGCGTAATTTTTTATTAAATTTGAAATAAATGAAACTGAAAAAAAATCGGTAAATGACAGTAAATCATTTTAAACAAATGTATAAAAAATTTAATTTTTTTTAATTAAACTACAAACAGTAACATTCTAAGTGTATGAGTAGATAAATTATACACCACCATGGACATAAAATAAGAAACATATTGACTTGTGTTGGTAGCGTATTCAAATTTTCCTTATAAAATTTTAATATTCTATTTTTTTTTGCAATAAAATTCCGCTTTTTCATTGGTCATGCTTTTTCAATTGGTCATGCTATGTAAAATTAACTTTTAGGAAAAGTTAATTGACATTTTCTTCTCCTCCATAATAATGCCATGTAATATTTTTGGTGAAATCTCATACATATCCCATTAAATTAATCTGGCAACAACAATTGTAAATTTTTTAAACTTACACACTTTTTAATAAAATAATTCAAAAGTTTTTTATGTTTTAATTTTTCATTTTGGCTGAAATTTATTTTTCTCTCATACAGCTTATTAATTTTGTATTACACTCACTAAAAAAAGTCTGTAATGGCAACTGAAAATTTTGCTGTTACTACGGGAAATTTTGCTAATTTGAGCCCAGCGGTATTTTTTGCTAATCTTTGCAACACATTTCTGCTGACGTGCAGCACAATGAAATTAGTAGAAAAATTAGTAGCCGCTACTAAATTTTAGTAAACGTTTTGTAAAGTGGAATTTAAAATCCGTTTACTAAAAACAGCAAAAAAAAATACTAAATATTATTAATATTAGTACAAAATTTTAAATTTTTTGTTTTGATTTATTTTTTACAAAAATAAATATTTTAGAGCAATTCCATATGAAAACGATCAAAATTGGCAAATTTTTGGACGACCCCTCTCCGATTTTAAAATGAATAGTCTCAATCGATTGCCCAGCAAAAAATAATGTACCTACATATATTTTTTTTTTATAGTGACTGGTTTAGTGGTGGTGTACACCACTGTCATGTGACAAAATTGAAGAATTCTTCATAAGGGACCTCATTGAAAGTTGTTTAAAAAAAAAACTACTAAAGCGATCGCAACGAGTGATAGCTCGTTGGAAAGGTATTGAGGCTTTAATTGAAAAATAAAATTTTCCTAATTTTTCTCAGAAATTTACCTTTTTTCCCATGAAAATTAAATTTTCCCATGAAAATTAAATTTTCCGATTTTCCACAGAAGCTCCTAAATTTTCCGGCTAATTTTATTTTTTTTGGATTCCTCATAATTTTTGCTTTAAGAATCAGCAATAAAAAAATGGGCCCCGACTCCTTGTTTGGACAGGAGAAGAGCATTTAAGAGACCACCTTGTTCTCATTGTTTTTATATTTTTTATAATTGAATTATTTTTAATTATTTAACATTATTTTATTTTATTATTAAAAATACATTTTAAAAATTATTTTACAGTTAAAAATACATTTATGAAGAAAAAATCAATTTTTTTTAAGAGCCCCAAGTTGAGTGTGTGTGAATATGGTCTGCCTGCCTTCACAAGATCGGCCATAAATCCATGGATAATAGCAGCAGTGGCATGTAATGGCACACCAAACCCGACTGAGGCTACAGGTCATAAAATGCTTTGTAAATTTTTTAAATTACCAGGTAATAAATATTTCGCCTAAAATGACACGTGCAGAAACAAGTCATAAAACACGGATTTTCCATAAATATGGCGAAATATTTATTACCTGGTAATTTAAAAAATTTACAAAACATTTTATGACCTGTGGTCGGCTTATTGGCAGTAACCAATTAAGTCCCTCTTTAAAAAACATTTTATGACCAGTAGTTCACGCAAATTTTCCTATTAAAGAAAAGCAAATATCGCTTATTTTTTTTTACCTATTTTTTACCAAAAAATAAATATAAATACTTCACACACTCTGAGTCAAATTTCAGTTGAATACTAAACGTGAAAGTGTTAAAGTGTTTTTTTTGTAAAGTAAAGAGTGAAGCTGTAAAGACAATTTAAAGTAAAATGAATAAATTTTGCTGCAATCCGTTTAACAAGAGTGGACATCGTTCGAAAAAGATAAAAGTATTAAAATTAACTGGTGTTTCGAAGCGATACATGAATGAATTAAATATACAATACGGTGAAGAAGCACAATTCATTTGCCCCAAGTGTAAAATCGATTTGTCTCAACAAGCAAATGCATTGAAACAAATGCAACCACAATCCGAGAGTGAAATGACAATTGAACAAAATGTTTCATCTGATAGTGAGGCAGACATTCCGATGGTCAATATGTCTTTGAGTCCTTTAAATGAGGCTATTACCACTTTAGGTGAAACGCCTATTAGAAAAAGAAAGTTGCGAAGTGAAAAATACAGGAAAGATAAAAAAGGCAAGGTTATGAGTGCAATCGCGACAATATTTGATGAAGGCTCTGATAACGAATGCAGTCAAGCAGATGACGTTGATGCCATCCTACGACCAAAAGAATGCGTGCTGGCATTAGACAGGCACGGAACGCATTCAGTCTGCGTTTGCATGTTTCATCAAAACATCAAATTAATGTTCTTTCCATGCAAGAAATTGAAAGTATTTCACGGTGAAATTGAAACATATAGGGACCTCCTGTCGAAGTCGTTGTGCGCATACCCCACGGAAAATTGTCATCTGTCCAAATGCGACAATTGTCCGAAGATTGACGAGCTAGAGCAATATTTGGCGGAAAAGTTTGAACAGCTGTTTATTCAGGAGGTGCATTTCAAACAGTGGATAATTAGCAGCGGCAGATGTTCCCTTGAGACCGTGGTAAAGCAGATTCCGGAATTCATCGAGGAATTCGGATTCAAGTTGAATGAACTGAAGGCGCACCATTTCATATCCGAGATGCAATCGAGATTTCTAAAGGAAAGTAAGGAGAAATTAGCCCAAAATGAATTCATTGTGATAAGCGACTTTGCCGAGAATTACACTTTTCTCGTTCAGGATGAAATTCAGGCTTATCACTGGGCAAACGACCAGTGCACGGTGCATCCTTTTTGCATTTATTTCAAAAACGAAGATAACGAACTACAGACCGTTAGCCTTGTTGTTGTCGCGGAGAGTTTAGCTCATAATTATGTGTCCGTTTATTTATTTCAAATGAAACTGTTTGAATTCTTAAGATCAAAATTCGATGCAATCGACAAAGTAACGTTTTTCTCAGACGGCGCGCGGCTTCTCAGTACAAGAATAAAAAAAATTTTTACAATCTTTGCATAATTGAAGAAGAACAAAACTGCAAGGTCGAGTGGCACTTTTTTGCGACGTCCCACGGTAAGGGCCCATGCGACTAAGGCAAGTTTGCAAAGGCCATATACTGACCAGATCTTAAATGTACAACATTTGTTTTCGTGGATTCAAAGCAAGGAAATTGCCATTAACACAGTTTTATGCACTCAAAAAGAACACGATGCCATGGAGCGACGACTTCAAAACAGATATAATAATGTCAAAACTATAACTGGAACGCAAAAGTTTCATTGCTTCATACCAAATATTTCTGATATGTCAATTAATGTAAAGCGGTACTCTTCGTCTGCCGACGTGCTAAATTTAAAGTTACTTTAATTTTATAATGATGACAATTGAAATTTTTAATAAATATTGTAATTAAGTATAAGCAGCAAAATAAGAAAGATTTTTTCTTCATAAATGTATTTTTAACTGTAAAATAATTTTTAAAATGTATTTTTAATAATAAAATAAAATAATGTTAAATAATTAAAAATAATTCAATTATAAAAAATATAAAAACAATGAGAACAAGGTGGTCTCTTAAATGCTCTTCTCCTGTCCAAACAAGGAGTCGGGGCCCATTTTTTTATTGCTGATTCTTAAAGCAAAAGTTATGAGGAATCCAAAAAAAATAAAATTAGCCGGAAAATTTAGGAGCTTCTGTGGAAAATCGGAAAATTAGTTTTCATGGGAAAAAAGGTAAATTTCTAATTTCAATTAAAGCCTGATTCAATACCTTTCCAACGAGCTATCACTCGTTGCGATCGCTTTAGTAGTTTTTTTTTTAACAACTTTCAATGAGGTCCCTTATGAAGAATTCTTCAATTTTGTCACATGACAGTGGTGTACACCACCACTAAACCAGTCACTATAAAAACAAGTAAAAAAGGGCTAAATTCGGCTGTGCCGAATCTTTGAATACCCTCCACCAAAGGGGATGAAGATGATATACGTATATACTAAATTTTGCATGAACTGTAATATGAATATGTTTTGTCAATTTATGTAACGAACTTTTGTTATTTAGTTTTAGCAATGTTATTTACAGAGGTCTGCTCTGTTAGCGACTTTAACATTGTTCATGTTTACGTTAACTTAGTTATCATAGTATGTAAGACAATAAATGTAATCCAACAATAAGAAGACTTAAAACATTTTTACTTACTTAACAGAAAAAAGAAATAGATACAGAAAAATTGTACAAATTTGTATGGAAAATTTAGAGGTGCCTTCACATTTTCACTCATAATTTTTGAACCGCTTGACCGATTTTGCTCATTTTAAATACCAAACTGCTCGGGAGGATGTTCAATAATCTGGGTAAAAATAGGCACCCCCGCTTGCGTCTTCGCGACGTGATCGTGATTTCAACAGACAGACAGACAGACGGACATCGCTAAATCGACTTAAAATTGCATAAGGATCACGAATATATATACTTTATGGGGTCTTAAACCTATATTTCGACATATTACAAACGGAATGACAAACTGATATATACCCCCACCATATATGGTGGAGGGTATAAAAAAAAAATATGTATGTACATTATTTTTTGCTGGGCAATCGATTGAGACTATTTATTTTAAAATCGGAGAGGGGTCGTCCAAAAGGTGATCGCTTTGATATGGAATTGCTCTTTAGTCAATTTTTTATGACTTGTTGTTAAGGCTGATTTTTAGAACTAAAAAACTTTTTAGTGCTATTTTAAGTAAATGTCCTATTTCTGTAATCTATGTAAAATTTTAAGACAATTTAAGTTTGTATTTGTAAGTTTTAATTAGAATTAAAATTTCCTTCAATATCCACTTTTTTAAAATTAGTAATTTATTTTGCTAATTTTAGCAAATCGGTTTTCAAAAATTTGTAAAATGATTTCTGAAATTAGCAAAAAAAATTTGTAAATATTCTGTGAAAATTCTGTAATTTGTAATATGTAAATAGCAAAAAAAATTGCTAAATAATATTTTTTTTTACTAAAAATCAGTACAAAAATAGTAAATAGGGATTGAAAACCGTTTACAAATTTGTCTATCAACTTTTTTTCTGAGTGCACATTCGATGGAAAAAGAAATATTTTTTTTTTAAATGTTTGGTTGTGTCTGTTTTTTATGAATTAATTATTTTAATAATATTATTTTTTTATTATTATTTTTGCTTCACAATCTTATCCATAATAAAATAATGTTATGGTTACGATGGTCAATAATGAATGAAAGATTAATGAATAAATATGAAAATTTTTCATTTTGGTCATAATTTGGCACGTTATTAAAATTTTTAATCATCATAATTGTTAGCAATGGATTTTCATACCAGAGTCGGGAGTAACAAATAATAATTATTATTATTTAACATAATATAAACGTAGTTGTATTGCTTAATACTTCATAACTTTAGATTTTATTACAAAAAAAAACAAATACAAAAAAATGTACAAAATATGAGTATTGCTATTTGAGAGTACAACAATTTTTCTTCCATAAATAGTACCTTTTTGTTCTTCAAATTTCAGTGACGTCATAGTGCCTGTTCAGAAAACAAGTTAACCTCGGGTTTTTTTGTTTAAGATCTCTTCCTTCACAGAAAAAATTTTTGCCAAAAAATTTCATTTAAATTGTTTTTTGATTTTTGGTTCATTTTCAATTAAAAGTTTAATCATATCAATTTTATTTTTAATTAATAATGAACTTGGTGCAAAAAATATTAAAGTTTACAAAAACACTATTGACAACATATAAAAAATAAAAAAAAAACGCTTAATATGATATACTAGAAGTCATATTATTTTGTTTTATTTATATCTTAACTTGTATTACAGTTATTCAAATTGCAAAATTTTATCTAAAATCTCTGAACAAAAAATTTGAAAGTTTGATTTGGGTTTTAATTGATTTGAATCTGGAATTTTAATCAAAAACTTGATTAAATTTTTACTTAATTTGATGCTGGAATTTCAATTAAAAATTTGAATTGATTTTTGGTTAGAACTTTAATTAAAGTTTTAATTAATATAATTAAAACTTTAATTAAAGTTTTAATTGATAGAATTAAAACTTTAATTGAAAATGTTGCAGATTTTTGATTAAAAATTTAGTTGATATGATTTAAAAAATTGAAAAAATTCAAATTAATTTTTACACAAAAAAAAAAACAAGTAAAAAAGGGCTAAATTCGGCTGTGCCGAATCTTTGAATACCCTCCACCATAGGGGCTGAAGATACTAAATTTTGCATGAACTGTAATATGAATATGTTTTGTCAATTTATGTAACGAACTTTTGTTATTTAGTTTTAGTAATGTTATTTATTTAGTTAAAGCAATGTTATTTACAGAGGTCTGCTCTGTTAGCGACTTTAACATTGTTGATTTTTACGTTAACTTAGTTATCAGAGTAACGCACATATAGCTCTAAGAATGTTATTATTCTCATACTATGTAAGACAATAAATGTAATCGAACAATAAGAAGACTTAATAACATTTTTACTTACTTAACAGAAAAAAAAATAGATACAGAAAAATTGTTCAAATTTGTATGGAAAATTTAGAGGTACCTTCAGATTTTCACTCATAACTTTTGAGCCGCTTAACCGATTTTGCTCATTTTAAATACCAAACTGCTCGGGAGGATGTTCAATAATCTGGGTAAAAATAGGCACCCCCGCTTGCGTCTTTGCGTCGTGATCGCCATTTCAACAGACAGACAGACGGACAGACAGACAGACAGACGGACATCGCTAAATCGACTTAAAATTGCATAAGGATCACGAATATATATACTTTATGGGGTCTTAAACCTATATTTCGACATGTTACAAACGTAATGACAAACTGATATATACCCTCACCATATATGGTGGAGGATATAAAAATTAATTGATATAATAAATTCTTTAGTTGGTCCAAATTCGATTAAATTTTAATTTGTATTTACAAATATTTTAATTGAAAGTCGACTAGTTTTTTCTGTATCCAGCTTTTTCATTTCTGTCATCCGGTGATTTGTTGTCGTAATAAAAACTGTGTTATTTTCGCGACGACACACTAACGCATACTTAAAATATTTCTCAAGTAATTGCCCTATGTTTACCTAAATTATAGTTGCCTATCAAAACAGAGTTGGCAAAATTAATTTTCATATTTTGTTAACAAAAAATTTACGTTTTTGAAAGGAGAAAAAATAAATAATAATGGTAAAAACATTGAAATTACAAAGAACAGAAAAAATACACAGAAGAAACTAAAATTAATCAATTAAAATATTTGTAAATAAAATTAAAAATTAAATTGAATTTGGACCAGGAAAATAATTTGTTATATCAATTTTGTTGTTTAAATTAATTGAACAACATTTTTAATTAAGCTTTTAAATACATCACTTATAACATATAATAATTATAATTAGAGGTCTAACTAAAAATCAATTAAAATTTTAATCAAATTTTTAATTAAAATTCCAGCATCTAATCAATTAAAATTTTAATCGGATTTTCAATATTTTTTTTTATCAAATATACATATGTTTGTGTGTAATTCATCAACGTACTTTTTTCATCATAGTACTTTTGAGGTTCCAATAGCATTAAAAATACTATGGTACCAACTTTATGATAACTGGTGCATGCGTATCCGTAGTGTTGCCAAAAAAGTTTGCTCTCATGTTCCCATTTTCAAAGTTGAAATAGCCGGAAATCCTTAACAAATTGTTAAATAATTAAATTTTCCTTTTTTCTAAAATGATTTTTCGAAGATTTTGTTTGCTAAAAATTAAAAATAAATGTTCCAGAAAAAAGGGCGGCATCATAAAAGAATTCAAATAATTACAAATTCAAATTTTAACATTTTTTTTTAAATTTTAAAATAGACCTTTAAAAACATGATTCCTTGATTTAATTTTTTAAATCTGATTAAATTTTTAACGAATTGATTTGCAAAATTCTGTTCATTGTTTAAATCATTTTCTACTTTATTCAGTTAATATCAAATTCAGAGAAATAATTTAATTTTCGTTGATTCCTTTCATAGAATAAATCATATTGATTAAATCTTAACAAATCAAATAACCAAATATCGTTCCCGAGCAGAATCACAAAACAAATTGTGCAATCGAGTCAAAATTGAATCATTGATATGAAGTGATTAAAATTATTCATAGATTCATTAAATTTATAATAAATAAAATGAATTATCATGAATTAGCTTTCGATTATTGATCTGAAAAATCTGTCAGAATTTAATTTTTTTTTATCAATAAATTTTCAAATCTGAAGCCAACTCCCATTATCTGGCAACACTATTGTGTATACACTACATAAATATGTTGTTTTTGTAAATTTAAACAATGAGTGCGGTTCTATTTCTTAAAAAAAAATTGGTTATTTTTATTTTTAATAAACATTTTTTTTTGTGTTTTTGTTTAGGGATTTGAGATGCAATTTTGCAATTTAAATAACTGTAATAAAAGTTATGATATAAATAAATCAAAATAATATGACTTTTGTATGTTGTCAATACGATAATCAATTAAAAATTTAATTGATATGATTAAACTTTTAATAAAAAATGAACAAAAAATTAAAATAAAAATTTAATTAAAATTATTTGGCAATTCTTTTTTCTGTGTATGAAAAAACAAATAAAAAATTCTTGTTTTGCTTGCTTTTTTTAATTTAAACCAATGACGACGACATTTTTTGTCGTCAGTCGAACTAGTTGTTATTTAACGCCTACATTTCGTAGTATGAATGAAAATGTAATAAGTAATAATGATTCTGGTCCAACTCTGGTGCACAAAAAAAATCGTGGGGATTCTTTAAATACGATAACATTGGTTTTTCTGCTTAATTTGTCTTCTGCTTATGTATGTGTTTGTGATTATGATTTTGTATGTGTTTGTGTAAAAACCTTCACACGCGTTTAAATTAGCCACTCAAAGGTTTTTGAACCTCAAACATTTATATTTATCACAGAATTTATATGTATAAAAACCATGTGTTTTTGTATAACCGGGTTTATTGCGCTATTTTACCGGTTCAATTTTGAAATATCTTAAACTACCGTTATAATAACGCTAAACTACCGAAACACAGATTTATAACGGTATTTTGCAAATATAACAAAATTTAACAGGTATTATTATAAAATAAACCACGTGATATTTGAAGACACACATCACTATTGCAATCGTAGTTTTATAATTTTCCTAGCGGTGTTAATCAGAGCGTGGTAGGCAACTACCTTTATAATGAAAAGGTATTGCTTGCCAACCATGATAAAAACATTTAATATGAAATCTCTTAATTTACAAAATTTTAAATGCAACATTTTGATCCGATAGCTGACAAATATTCAGAATATATTCACATATAACAAAAGTTGGCAAGTTGCGCCCATCGTCAAAAAAATTTGAAAAATTTAAATTTTGTCTTTTCATTAGATCTTTCACAATTTTTTTTCGTGAAATTTTTGCAAATATATTTTTATTAAATTTTTAGTTTTAAAATTTGCTCTTCACAATTTTATTCCTCTTTGTTTGTTTACATACAAGTTTTTAATATATTCACTAGTTGTTTCTCTTAAGTTCGTTTTGGCGTGAAATTTTAAACTTTTTAATGCAGTTGTTTTTAATTTTTGACAATTACTTTGTTTTTTCTAAATTTACTATTTTTTTTACTGGAAATGTAAAAAAACAGATCCATGAGATCCACGGATTTTGCGACTCAAGAAGTGTCTTTGGTCGATTGGTATACAATAATGTACGTCTAGGTCTGAACATTTTGGTTGTTGCAAACCTCAGCACTAACTAATTAACCACGTAGTGGTGTAGGGTAAAACCATGAGATAAAACTGTTATTTTGTTTGTTTTAAAAGAATTCTTTACACGCAGAGAACAAAATTGATTGATCATGCTTGGTGATTCGAAATTAACATTGTATAATTTTATTGATCATAAATATAATTTTTTAGTGATCATATTATTATAACTAGGGATGATTTTTTCATCACTCAGGATTATAGTATGATCACCGAAATTATAATATGATCATTAAGAATTTAAACATTATACATCATATTACTATATGTGACAAATAATGTTAATTGTGATAAAATAATGTTTATTTAATTAACACAATATTGATTTTAGAAGAAATATATTTAAAAAAATGTTCATGAAGTTACTTAAGTTACTTAAGTCCATTCATCAACATCGCCAACTTTAAACGCTGTTAGCAAACTGAAGATCTGGCAAGATGAGAGTCTCTTTGTACATTCTGTATATTTGTAGTACCCTGGGTTTACTCAAGCAGAGAAAAAACATGGTTGCAACATGATCACTGCTACTATATTATGTTGGCTGCATTCAATTTATTGGTTTAAAAATAGATTCCAACCATCATTTTGGTCGCTACTATCTTTATAATGGTAAATATTTTATTAATTCATTATTACCACTTTCTATTCTAAAACATGATTGGCTGAACCCATACTGTGGTAAACAAATTCTGACTTTAAATAAAATATGATTATTATGAAACTATAAAATGCTGACAACAATCAATGAATAATTATAAATCAAATAAAACAAGACTGACATTTACAGTAATAATACTGTCTTGTTTACATAAAAAAATTGTTTAAGTTCAATCACCCATGTAAAAATTATAATATATAATCATTTTCACCTAGGGGTTTTAATTTCGAAAATGCTTTATACATAAAAAAATGCCTTATACATATAACATAATAATTTACACTAATCAATTTATTGTCAAAAAAATTCATTAACAAAAATATTCTATAAAAAGATTCGATATATTTTTAATTCTTTTTAATAAAAACAATAATATTTTTTTTAACAAAATATGTTTATTAATTTATTTCTGGAAAAATAGCAGCTTTGTTGTGAAAAAAGTACTCAGAATATTAATAAAATAATATTTTATACGAAAAAGTCTGAAGAATCCAAAAGTTGTTTTGTACGAAAAGGTCTCTTATACAAAATACTAGATTTTTAGAAATTTTTCTGATAGAAACAGTTTTAGATTCTCAGATTCTGAAAACTGTTTCTTAGAAAAAAATTTATAAAAAATTAGATTCTAAGGTCTTTCTTTGAATAAAAAATTCTTTCATTCTGAGGGCTGTTCATAGAAATACTTAGAATCTAAGGACTTTTTCTAGTAGAAAGATTTTGAAAAAAATTCTGAGACTCTTAATGGCTATCTAAAAAAATCTTAAATATGTTCTTAGAATCTAAGAAGAATCTATGTTTTTTTATTAAGAAAATCCTTAGTATTTTTCTTTAAAAAAGTCCATAGGATCAAAGAAGTTTTGTTAAAAAAGTCCTTAATATAAAATTTTTTCTTTACGCAAATTTTTCTTAAAGAAACATTCGCAAATTAGAGATCTTTTTCATAGTATCGAATCATAATATAACTATAGAGAAATATTATGGTAAAATTATGGCTATTGGATTATCATAATATGATAATTATATTATAGTACGACTATGCTTGGCACAATAATAATATGATTGCCCCAATCATGTTTTTTCTCTGCGTGCTTTCGTTGATTTATTTCTTTTAAATATGTCGAGTTCATTTTATATTGCAAATAACAAATACCGTTGAAAAATTTTAAAAAAATTACACACGAGACTATTGAAACTCTATAAGCTACACAATTTGTTCAATTAATGTAATAATCACCAATGCTGCTGCTTCAGCGATTTATTATCAACTAGCTGCCATGCCATATCGTGGTTGTATTTAGTTGTAAAATGTGGCAGCATCGGAAACTTTACGAATATTCTTTGAAGTTTGACAGAAGAACACTAATGCAACACTAGTCGTAGTGAAGGGTTGTCATTGATTGCAACTGTTTTACGTTTCAGGGCTGCCATATGGAAATTTATGTTTCTACGAGTAAATTATAACTATTTGATATCTCTAACATATTCACTGGTATGATTGGCACAATAGTAGTATGATTGAGTAGCATGGGATAATTTGCAAAATCGAAATATTCTGAAAAAACCAACGGAAATGTAAAATATTTGTATTCTTTTAAATAGAGTATTCAAAAAACCGGCCTTTTGAAAAAACCGGTTTCGGTTTTCTTCGAAAAATCTAATTGTAAAAAACCGGTTTCGGTTTTTGCAGAAAAAACCGGTCAACCGGTTTTTCCGGTTTTTTAATTTGAATAAAAAGCTTACATAATTTGTCAATTGTTTTTATTAAAAAAACCAATTTAATATGTATATAAAGTAATAAAAGTAAAAAAAAAAAATAATATATATATATATATATATATGTGCACAGCACATATTGCGGGGACGGTTTTTCGTTCCACAAGTTACTATGAAGACATTTTGATACTTTGGGGACTGTCCTTAAACTTTTCGTTATTCTACTGTTTACACTGAAGACATTTTTCTGGATACAGCGCATATAATAGGGACTTTTTTGGCTGTATATACAGATGTCTTCAAAGTATGTGCACTGAATATATATATATATATATATATATATATATATATATATATATATATATATATATATATATATATATATATATATGTGCACAGCGCATGTTGCGGGGACGGGTTTTCGTTCCACAAGTTACTATGAAGACATTTTGGTACTTTGGGGACCGTCCTCAAACTTTTAATTATTCTACTGTTTACACTGAAGACATTTTACTGGATACGACGCATATTATAGGGACTTTTATGGCTGTATATACAGATGTCTTCAAAGTATGCGAAATGAATATATATATATATATATATATATATATATATATATATATATATGCATTGCCCATACTTTGAAGACATCTGTATATACAGCCAAAAAAGTCCCTATAAAATGCGGTGTGTCCAGTAAAATGTCTTCAGTGTAAACAGTAGAATAACGAAAAGTTTAAGGACAGTCCCCAAAGTAACAAAATGTCTTCATAGTAACTTGTGGAACGAAAACGCGTCCCCGCAACATGTGCTGTGCACATATATATATATATATATATATATGCATTGCCCATACTTTGAAGACATCTGTATATACAGCCAAAAAAGTCCCTATAAAATGCGCTGTGTCCAGTAAAATGTCTTCAGTATAAACAGTAGAATAACGAAAAGTTTAAGGACAGTCCCCAAAGTAACAAAATGTCTTCATAGTAACTTGTGGAACGAAACCGTCCCCGCAGCATGTGCTGTGCACATATATATATATATATATATATATGTGCACAGCGCATGTTGCGGGGACGGTTTTTCGTTTCACAGGTTACTATGAAGACATTTTGATTCTTTGGAGACTGACCTCAAACTTTACATTAATCTACTATATACACTGAAGACATTTTATTGGATACAGCGCATATTATAGGGACTTTTTTGGCTGTATATACAGATGTCTTCAAAGTATGCACAATGAATATATATATATATATATATATATATACTTTGAAGACATCTGTATATAAAGCCAAAAAAGTCCCTATAATATGCGCCGTATCCAGTAAAATGTCTTCAGTGTAAACAGTAGAATAATTAAAAGTTTGAGGACGGTCCCCAAAGTACCAAATGTCTTCATAGTAACTTGTGGAACGAAAACCCGTCCCCGCAACATGCGCTGTGCACATATATATATATATATATATATATATATATATATATATATATATATATATATATATATATATATATAAATGCATTGCCCATACTTTGAAGACATCTGTATATACAGCCAAAAAAGTCCCTATAAAATGCGCTGTGTCCAGTAAAATGTCTTCAGAGTAAACACTAGAATAACGAAAAGTTTAAGGACAGTCCCCAAAGTAACAAAATGTCTTCATAGTAACTTGTGGAACGAAAACCCGTCCCCGAACATGTGCTGTGCACACATATATATAATATATATATATATATATATACTATATATATATATATATATAAATATATATATATATATATATATATATATATCTGTATATACAGCCAAAAAAGTCCCTATAAAATGCGCTGTGTCCAGTAAAATGTCTTCAGAGTAAACACTAGAATAATGAAAAGTTTAAGGACAGTCCCCAAAGTAACAAACTGTCTATATATATATATATATATATATATATATATATATTTCGCATTCTTTGAAGACATCTGTATATACAGCCAAAAACGTCCCTATAATAAGCTCTGTATCCAGTAAAATGTCTTCAGTTTATACAGTAGATAATGAGAAGTTTGAGGACGGTCCTCAAAGTAACAAAATGTCTTCGTAGTAACTTGAGGAACGAAAACCGTCCCCGCAACATGAGCTGTGCACATATATATATATATATATATATATATATATGCATTGCCCACACTTTGAAGACATCTGTATATACAGCCAAAAAAGTCCCTATAAAATGCGCTGTGTCCAGTAAAATGTCTTCAGAGTAAACACTAGAATAACGAAAAGTTTAAGGGGTTTTCGTTCCACAAGTTACTATGAAGACATTTTGTTACTTTGGGACTGTCCTTAAACTTTCGTTATTCTAGTGTTTACTCTGAAGACATTTTACTGGACACAGCGCATTATACAGATGTCTTCAAAGTATGGGCAATGCATATATATATATATATATATATATGCATCACCCAAAGTATGGGCAATGCATATATAATACTATATATATATATATATGCATCACCCATACTTTGAAGACATCTGTATATACAGCCAAAAATGTCCCTATAAAATGCGCTGTGTCCAGTAAAATGTCTTCAGAGTAAACACTAGAATAACGAAAAGTTTAGGACAGTCCCCAACGTAACAAAATGTCTTCATAGTAACTTGTGGAACGAAAACCCGTCCTCGAAACATGTGCTGTGCACATATATATATATATATATATATATATATATATATATATATATATGTGCACGGTGCATGTTGCGGGACGCTTTTTCGTTCCACAAGTTACTATGAAGACATTTTGTTACTTTGGGGACTGTCCTTAAACCCGTCCCCTTAACATGTGCTGTGCCACATATATATATATATATATATATATATATATATATATGTATATATATATATATATATATATATATATATGTGCATGGCGCATGTTGCGGGGACGGGTTTTCGTTCCACAGTTACTATGAAGACATTTTGTTACTTTGGGGACTGTCCGCAAACTTTTCATTATTCTACTCGTTTACCACTGAAGCCATTTTACTGGATACAGCGCATATTATTGGGACTTGTTTGGCTGTATCAGTACAGATGTCTTCAAAGTATGCACAATGAATATATATATATATATATATATATGTGCACTAGCGCATGTTGCGGGGGACGGGTTTTCGTGTCATAAGTGACTATGAAGGACATTTTGTTTCTTTGGGGACTGTAGCTTCAAACTTGTTTTATTCTACTGTATACACTAAAGACATGTTACTGGATACAGAGCATTGTATAGGAACTTTGTGGCTGTATATACAGATGTCTTCAAAGTATGCGCAATGCATACACACACATATATAGATATATATATATATATATATATATATATATATGCATTTCAAATACTTTGAAGACATCTGTATATACAGCCAAAAAAGACCCCGTAATATGAGCTGTATCCAGTAAAATGTCTTCAGTGTAAACAGTAGAATAATGAAAAGTCCTTATACTTCTCGTTGTTCTACTGTTTACACTGAAGACATTTTACTGCATACAGCGCATATTATAAGGACTTTTTTGGCTGTATATACAGATGTCTTCAAAGTATTCACAATGAATATATATATATATATATATATGCATTGCTCATACTTTGAAGGCATCTGTATATACAGCCAAAAAAGTCCCTATAATATGCGCTGTATACAGTAAAATGTCTTCAGTGTATATAGTAGATTAATGTAAAGTTTGAGGTCAGTCTCCAAAGAATCAAAATGTCTTCATAGTAACCTGTGAAACGAAAAACCGTCCCCGCAACATGCGCTGTGCACATATATATATATATATATATATATATGCATAGCGCATGTTGCGGGGACGGGTTTTCGTTCCACAAGTTACTATGAAGACAATTTGTTACTTTGGGGACTGTCCTTAAACCTTTTGTTATTCTACTGTTTACACTGAAGACATTTTACTGGATACAGAGCATATTATAGGGACTTTTTTGGCTGTATATACAGATGTCTTCGAAGTATTCACAATGAATATATATATATATATGTATATATATATATTCATTGCACATACTTTGAAGACATCTGTATAAACAGCCAAAAAAAGTCCCTATTATATGCGCTGTATCCAGTAAAATGTCTTCAGTGTAAACAGTAGAACAACGAAAAGTTTAAGGACAGTCCCCAAAGTAACAAAATGTCTTCATAGTAACTTGTGGAACGAAAAACCGTCCCCGCAACATGTGCTGTGCACATAGCAGATCTTGCAGGGACGGTTTTTCGTTCCACAAGTTACTATGAAGACATTTTGTTAATTTGGGGACTGTCCTTAAACTTTTCGTTGTTCTACTGTTTACACTGAAGACATTTTACTGGATACAGCGCATATAATAGGGACTTTTTTGGCTGTATATACAGATGTCTTCAAAGTATGGCCAATGAATATATATATATATATATATATATATATATATATATATATATATATATATATATATATATATATATATATATATATATTCATTATGCATACTTTGAAGACATCTGTATATACAGCCAAAGTAAAATGTCTTCAGTGTAAACAGTAGAATGACGAAAAGTTTAAGGACAGTCCCCAAAGTAACAAAATGTCTTCATAGTAACTTGTGGAACGAAAACCCGTCCCCGCAGCATGTGCTGTGCACATATATATATATATATATATATATAATATATATTTTTTTTTTAAAATCCCATTTTATTTACACCTGTCTTTATATGACAATTAGTAATTAGTTTTGAGGTTTGGGTATTAATTAACTTAAATCAACACTTAAGATAACTTATATTTAGTGTAAGTAAACATTTATATTAAATTATATAAAATATATTTTGCCAAATTATCAATTATAAGAATCGGACAAATAGCTCCGATGGAGTGCATCGCTTAAGTCTTCTTGAACCTGAGAGCTCGTTATAGGGTAGTTGTCTAATTTCATTGTTGTCTAATTTCATTTCATTTCTGTTAGAACACAGAAAAAAACCAAACAGCAAAAAACTACACGGCAACTACACTGCAGAGCAGAAAATGTGGCAACTTCAAATGCTTAAGCCTTACGTTAAAAGTTAAAGGTAAGATGAACTTACCTTTAGCTTATCGGTCACTTTGAGGTTAAAGTGTACTTATAATAACGAAAAACTAATAATCTGCCCGTTAACATCCTACCTTTAGCTATCGGCAAGTTATAATATTGGGCCTAAATGTATGTTTTAAGCTGGAATTCCTTATGACTTCTTGGACTGTGCTGACGTTAAGATCACGATGTATATTTTCATTGGATATGTACCATTCGGCGTTTGTAATAGTTCTCAGTATTTTTGATTGAACTCGTTGGATGATTTTTATATTAGAGTTGCTTGCAGTACGCCAGAGCTCTGCGCCAAATAGGAGGTATTATTGTTTTGTATATAAGCAATTTGTTTTGTAAGGATAAAGTTGAATCCTTTCCTAAGAGCCAGTAAAGTTGTCCAAATTTGTACTTTACTTCGTTTTTTTTACGGATGATATGATCTTTCCAGATTAATTTAGAGTCGATTATCATGCCAAGATATTTAGCTTTATTATCATTTTGAATCGGAGTGTTATTTATCGTAATTGCTTGATGATCACTTATCTTCCTATTTGTGTAAGTCACTTGTACTGTTTTTTCACTATTTACTAAAATACCCCAGGTTTTAAACCAGTTTAGAGTATTGTCCAGCAATTCTTGAAGGTTTGATATGGCCAAAGTTATATCTTTATTTGATGACAAAAGGATAGTGTCGTCTGCAAATGTTGCAATCATATCTGTGTTTCTTGTTGGAGTAGGAATGTCTGCTGTGTACAGAAGGTATAGGATAGGGCCAAGAACACTACCTTGCGGAACTACCGCTTCCATTTTAATTATGCTTGAGCATTCATCTTTATATTTAACATAAAAGTGCCTGTCAGTTAAATAACTTTGTAGAATAAGAAAAAAGTCCATTGGTAGATTTTTTTCCAATTTATAAAGTAGGCCAGCATGCCACACACTGTCAAACGCTTTCGCTACATCAAGATATGTGGCCACGCAAAAATTTTTGTTATCAATTTCAGATGAGATTTTGTTAGTTACTCTATGTATTTGTTGGATCGTAGAGTGCATGGGTCTAAAACCAAACTGATGCGCTGGTATAAGATTTCTTTCTATAAGTATTGGTTCTAGTCGATCAAAAATAAGTTTTTCAAATAATTTAGATAAAAGTGGTAATAGACTTATTGGCCTGTATGAAGTAGCCCTTGTGGCGTCCTTGTTGGGCTTTGCAATAGCGATTATTTCTGCAACTTTCCATACTTTAGGAAAATATTTCATTGCTATTATAACGTTAAAGATATTTCTTATGTAGATAAGTCCCTTCATTGGTAGTTCTTTTAATAGTTTGCCCGTTACTCTGTCATAGCCAGGGGATTTTTTAGCATCAATTCTTGTTTTAATAGTAGTTTTAACTTCATGTAGAGAAACGTTTTTGATGTGGCAGTTTGTGGATGAAATGATATTTGGCAGAGTAATATTTTGTTTGTCCATTTCATTAGAGAAAGTTCTGTAAAAATGATCAGCTAATACTTGAGCCTTTTCGTTATGATTTCTGGCCCACGTTAAGTCAGATTTTTGGATTGGCGGTTGATGAAATAGCATTGTTAATTTTTCTTGTGGCTTTCCATAATGAGTAGTTTTTTGTCTTGGTTGAATCAAGGTTTTCAAGATAACTTTTCAGTTTATCCTGTTTGTACTTTTTCAAAAGATCCTTTAATTCCTTGGTTAGTTTGTTAAGGATTGTTTTATCAAAGGGTGATCTTGTTGATTGCCATTTTTTTCTTTGTTTTCTCTTTGCCTTAATCTTTTCTTTGACTATATTTGTTTGATTTATGAGTTATTATGGGTGTAGAATCAATTGCAGCATACAAAAGTGTGTCATTAAAATATGCTATTGAACTGTCCACTTCATCCTTGGTTTTTAGTGATATCTGTATATCAAGTTTATTTTCAACTATTTCTCTAAAGCACTCCCAGTCTGTTTTCTTGTTGTAAGAAAATTTGTTATGGGTCGCAAGAAGAACATTACTTTCGAATTTGAGTATTATGGGTGATTGATCGGAGGATAGTTCGAAGCACGATTCTATCTTTAAATGTTCATGTTTTATATTTTTCGTGATAAAGAAGTCAATTAAATCAGGTTTTTTGTTTAAGTTAGTTGGCCAGTAAGTAGGCTCTCCAGTGCTTAAAAATTTGCTATTTGTTTCTCTTATTGCTTCAAGTAAGTGTCGGCCCTTTGTAAGAGTTATTCTCGAGCCCCAGAAAGTGTTTTTGGAGTTGAAGTCTCCTCCAGCAATAAAACGATTACCAATTGACTTTAAGAAATTAATGTATTTAATTTTAGTGTTATTGTGTTTGGGAGGACAATACACAGCAGACAACACGAGTGGGCCGAACAAGTCTTCAATTAATATTGAGGTAGCTTGGAGGTAATCTTTTCTGAAACTTTCAAGTTCAGTACATTTAATTGAGTTTTTGATAATTATTGCTGTACCCCCATGGGCGGTATTGTCAGGATGATTTGTGTTAAATATTGTAAAGTTAGGTATACTTAAGTAACTTTTTTGTGTGAAGTGTGTCTCAGATATTAATAAGATATCTACAGAGTTCCTATATATAAAAGTTTTTAGTTCAAGGACGTGTTGACCTAGCCCATTCGAATTCCAAAGGATAATCTTTAAATCATTTTGTCTGTCCATCAATTTTTGAAAGTAGGACTGTGATTATATTCATCATATTAGATACTTGTGTTATAAGCTGTTTCATCATATCTTTGATATCTTGTATATCATTATTTGATTGTTGAAATCTAGGGGTTAGTACGGAACTAGTTGTGGAGTTATTCGTTGTGTTTTTATTACAATTTAAGGTAGAACTTGTTGTGGAAATATTTGTTGTATTAGCTGTATTGTTGGCTTTTATTGCTTGGGCGTATGTGATAATATGACCAGAATTATCTTCAGATCTTGCTTGTTCGTTATTATGTAGATTTGTTTGATGTGTTTCATTTCGTTTTTGAGCTTCACTAGTTGAAGGCTCATTTTCTTTCTTTCTAAGAGGGGGAAATTTTTTTACTCTTAGTTCTTTGTAAACCATACAACCTTTATAGTTTGCTGTATGTTTTTCGCCACATAGGGCACATTTAATATGATCACTCCTTTGTTTTATTAGGCACTGACTAGTTTTATGACTTCCGGCACATTTGACGCAAACAGGACTTTTTGTGCAAAAGTTTTTTGTATGTCCATATTTCTGACAGTTTGTACATTGTGGTAAGGATCTTTTTTGGTGTGGAGGTTCAAAGTTTATTTTACAATGTAAAAGGTGAGTGATGGAATATATATCTTTATTGTTTTTATTAGTTTTGAGTTCAATTGCGAACAATGATAAGGGTTTTTTTGTACCTGTTTGTAGTAAATTTTGCACGTGTGTAACTTCGTGACCAAGTTCACAAAGTTCTTTTTTTATTTGCTCTTTGTCTGTTGAATAATGCATATTTCTTAGCATTACTTTAAATCCTTTTTGGTCTTGCGGTTTGTATGTATAATATTGAGTTTCTTTGTTTTTTAAAAGTTTAACAATTTCTGTATAGTAAAAAGATTCTAGAGGTTGGATTTTGACTTCATTATCTTTAAGAACTTTTAGTTCGTAATTGCAGTTGGGTAGGGTGCTTAGTGCTTCGATCAGATTATCAATAAATAGAACATTTTGTTTCGTTTTAAGACGATTTTTTGATACAGCTAGAAGTGGAAAATACTCTTTCACTAATAGTAGATATTGGACAAATAGTCAAAAGACAATAATATAAATTTTCCAACTTTTCAGTTCTTTTGTCGCATTTAACAATATATATGAAACCATCATATAATGATGAATGATTTTGTACAGTCTCGTTTTTAAGATTTTGAATACTGTTTATTGTGTTATTTAGATCAGAAATTAAACTATTTGAACTTGGAATATCCAAAGTTAAGTCTTAATCGGAATCTATCAGACTTACATCTAAATCTTCATAACCAAATAAACGATTATAAGTGTTCGGTAAAAATAAAAGAGACCAAGTAACCCAGTTGGTGATGTAATTAAAAAAACCGGTTAACCGAACAAAAAATACCGGTTTTTGGTTTTTTTCGAATTTACAAAATATTCGAAACCGATCGGTTTTTAAAAATAAAGAAACCGGTTGACCGGTCTTCGGTTTTTGAATACTCTACTTTTAACACAGAAAGTTAGACCACGAATTACTGTATAGAATGAATTCCTCTGAAGGAAGCAAAACAAATTCTATTAATCAATTTTTAGGCCTAACACATTGTCCCACTTTACCCCACATAACCTTGTTAATATTTTTCCAAATATTTATTTTTTCTCCTTATCGATTTTTTTTAACAAAGATCTTTTTTGCAAAACATTGTCTTACCTTTCTTAAAATAGATATATTTTCTTTTTTTATTTCTACAACTAAAATAAAAATTCCATTTTTGTTTTTTTTTTCGTTAGAAATTCATCATCTTTATAATGATTCACATTTATCTGAAGTAATAAAGCATAAAAACAAAAGATTTTTCATTAATTCTTAAGAGTTTCAACGGACCCTTAAATAAAAGACTTTCTTAAAAAAAAACCATCAACTTCAACAACAGCAACCAGCATCAACAGGAGATGACGAAGAAGTGGAAAAAATTATTAAAAAGACAGAAATTTTACAGGAAATAATGAGACGTGAAAACCACCAACAACAGCAACAAAATTCATCTTTCAACTGCCAGGATGTATGAAGGAGAGGAAGGAGAATTTGGATGCGAACCAACACAACAGATGCCTTATTAAAATCTAACAAGCAAATACTTTATTGAAAATAATAAAGCTTTCATGGAGAGGTAAGTAAGTACGGGATACGGGAGTGTGTAGTATAAATACCTTCAAGTTTTTATTAAAAATTGTTAAGACAAAAGGAAAACTTGGAAAAATAAATGCATCTTAAAGAAATATTCTAGTTCATGTTCGTACAAAAATAACAAGGAAAAAAAATTAAGTTTATAATGCTGTCGATGTGAAGTAAATGGAAGTTGTAGTGTTCAATTTAAGTTCGATATTTGTTTTTTATCTTATTTTATTACATTAAAAAAAGATAGTTTTGAATCTGTTTCAGTCAATTTGTTGTTGAATAAAACACAAATTATTTAGGAAATTATTGTAATTTTTTTTAATATGATGATATGGTATCAATTATGTATGCAACAAAATATCGGCCAAATGACCGCCGCGACCTCAGCGGCACACCTATATCCGATGGTTCAATTAAGATCCGAACTTTACATTCTCTAGGATAGCTATACCCTAAATGTTTCAGTATATCTCGTAAAAACCGAGCAACTTATATTGTACCGTTCGCACTTATCGCACAACAACATATAATATAACGTTAAGTGGCGGTCAAATTGGTAGTAGCTCAGAATCCTAAAGTTCGGTTCGCGTCTTACCGCTAGCTTCAGTGGGTGGGGAGGTTCTTGACCCAGATCACACAAACTGTTCATTACGAGTGAATATTACAGAGTCCCTTAAGAGTGGTTGCTAAAAAAAATGAAATATGGACCGGAAAATTTATCTATGGATCCCCTAAAGAAAAATAGGATATAAGCAGGGCCTATATACACAGAAATTTGATGAAATCTAAACGAAGGTATTTCCTGGGAATATTTTGAGGATAACGATGGAACATCCTCGAGTTCTCAACCCTCCCTGACCTTTGTCCTTATATGACCCAAAAATAACAAAGGACCCTAAATCGACAGGGCTTACTTAACCTCTAGGAAGGTCTAAAATTCAAAATTATACGCACATATTGATAGATTCAGTTTCAATTAAAAAACAATTCATTTATTTAACATTTTGCTTTTGGTAATATTTTCTAATTTTGAGGAAAATCCTCAAGTGATTCACGAGAAGCAAATGCATCCTCAACGTGTCACTGTGTGGTGTGGTTTTTGGGCTGGAGGAATCATTGGACCTTTTTTTTATGAAAATGAGGCAGGTCAAGCGCAAACAGTCAATGGTGTTCGGTATCGTGAAATGATAACCAGTTTTGTCTTGCCTAGAATTGAAGAAATGAATGTGGAGGGCATGTGGTTCCAACAAGACGGCGCCACATGTCATACAGCCAGAGGAACAATTCAATTGCTGCATCAGTCATTTTCCGGTCGTGTTATTTCGCGTTTTGGAGATCAGAATTGGCCGCCTAGATCGTGCGATTTAACACCATTAGATTTTTTTCTTTGGGGTTTTTTGAAGTCGATGGTTTACGCGAATAAGCCGACGACGACTCAAGCCTTCAAAGAGGAAATTGGACGCTGCATTAATGAAATACCGCAGCATTCATGCAAAACGGTCATTGAAAATTTCATTAAAAGATCGCGTGCATGCCAGCAAAGCCGCGGCGGCCATCTGCACGATATATTGTTCCATACATAACCTCATTCTGTCTACTTTACGATATAATAAAGTTTCACGGTTTTTTTTTAATATCTGTGTTTTATTTAAAATTTAAAAATTGCGTTCTTCTTGGGACACCCTTTACAAAACATCAAACCACCTTATGGCTGCTTTCCGATCAGTGATTAAGCCTCTGCTTCTATAATTTCAACAAGGCAAGATCAAACCAAAACCATAAAGTGCTCTAATTTGTGATCATAGTATGAAATTAAAAAAAAACTCTGTAAGAAAATACTGTGTTGTAGGAAAATTTTTATAATATGAAAGATGGCATTCTTTTCAATCTCTATTTTCTTATTTTTAGCAATAACTTTTTAGATATCTAAGACTTTACATTACAATTATATTTTAAAATAATTCATTACTTTAGATTTCTGGTTTTCACAAAGGCATAGATTTTGTTTATATTTGTTTTTCTAAAGTTTTTTTTTTTTACAGTATTTTCTTACGTTATTTTGAAAGAGAAAGAACTTACCCTGCAGAGCGACGAAAGGCCTTCCATGCAGCTGCGAGGTTGATGGTAATGCAGTTTTGTTGTCACCAAATGCCAAAGTGTTTTTGTTGTTTTTGTTTTCTCTTTTTTTCTCAATTTCACTATAATCCCGTTTATTTTATTCTTATATATATATTAATCTTCGCCGTTTTATTTTTTATACAAAAACAAATTCTACTTTTACATTTTTTTTAAGCTTTGATTTAACTGTTTTAATTTAACCGTGTATTTTCGCCACAGTAAATAAATCAGATAATATCATTTATTTAATTTTTTTATCTAACAAGTTTATTATAATTATAATTGGTTTTAACTTTTAAAAATTTTTCTGAAATATTCTTTATTTTTCACTACTCAATTCTATTTCTCAATGAAATATCAATTTTCGTATTGAATTTACTTTTCTAAAATTTTAACTAATCTAATCTAATTTTAAAATTTACTGTGCACACATTTTTTTCAACATTAAATATCAAGTGAAACTACGTTTTTTTTTATTTCATTATCTTTTTTCCTCTTTTTCTTTTTAAACAATTAACATTTTTTAATACCCTCTTTTTATCAATTTTGGTTTTCGTATTTCGAGATTTATTTATTTTCCTTTATGTGCAATCCTGTTTTTTATAATTTAATTTGCGAAATCTTATTGGATTGTTACGATTAGTTTTTTTTTTATTTATTTTATCCCGAACACTGTGCCGATTTTAATTACAAATATCGAATATTTTTATACAAAATTTTATACTTTTATATTTAAAAAAATTTTGCTGATACGTTTTAAAGTCGCTTTTTTTCTTTTTCTTTAATTAATATTAATTTAGCATGACCTAGACTATTTGTTGTTTTGCCACTAATACTTTTAAACCCGCAATAATTTCGCAGTTTTTATTTCAACTATTTAACACATGGTGTGTTTCGAAAGAGGAACAAAAACCGTCTGCTTAGTACGCGACTTTAAGTAACAGTTGTCTGTAAATCTCCAATTGTACCAACAATGCTATGTAATTGAAATCTAATAAAAAAATAAAACTGGTTTGTAAATGCACAGAGCAATTAGTAAAGAAATTAATTTACCTTTTACAGAAATAATTCTAATTATCCCCCAAACGGCCAAGGGATCTATAAAAGAATTCTTTAACAGTTGTTCGTAAACTTCTTCTCTGATATTTTAGGCTAAAAAATGATTTCCCTCCCGAAAGGAATTGATAAATCCACAGATTTATTCCGGGAAGCGTTGGAACTAGCTTCAAAAAAAATTATTAGAAACGAAATAGTTTTCGTTAAGAAACGGTATTAATCTATAACATTTTTAATACCTTTTGAGGGATAAAGCTACTAGTTGTCTGTATAAAAATTAAGAACAACACCAACTCTACTGACGTTTGATTAGACGATCTGCACTGTACCACTGCTTATGAAGGAAAGAACGATCGTAGAACATTCTTGTGACTACTTCGACTTCTCACAAAATTTGGTTAGCAACAAAATTAACGATCGTTTTCGCGCCTAGTAACAGGTCATAATCTTAACCAATCAAATTACGCCACGGAAATTTGCATAGTAACAACCTTTAAATATTATAAAGTATGTCTAAATCTGGTATCCCTTTTATTTCAAGTATTGCCCTTACAATAAAACATCTCAGTGGATTAATCTTCAGCGTTTTTATATTTCATGCAGTTATTGATTCGTTAGATTTTTTTTTTAATTAACTAACAACTCAAATCTTTGTTAATTCCATGAATAACCAAATCAACATAAAAAAATAAATGTAAAACTTCTGCAAATGTTTGAAACGAAAACCGATATGATTCATTACACATCGCCACCACGTGAGATAACACGGCCATTGAATTTGTCGCGCAAAAGAGCCATTGTTTCGTTAGCTGTGTGGCAAGTGGCACCGTCCTGTTGAAACCACATATCGTCCAGGGTCATATCTTCAATTCCTGGCCACAATAAGTTCGTTATCATCTAGCGATAGTGGCCGACCTCATGACACACTATCGCGAACAACAGCACAGGTGTTTTCACAGACCCTGTTTGCTGAAATTTGCCCACAATTCTCCCGATTGTGGACACATTTGTTCGATTATGCTGACCAAAAAAAATCAAGAAGGGCACGAAATGCATTTTGATTTAAACGCCCATTTTCATAATAAGCCAGAATAACTTAAACGCGTTGCTCGATTGTGTATCTTTCCATGTTCAAATTGAGTTAGTCTGAAACTGAGAAATGTCAAATAAAATGCAGAAAAAAACTTGACGTTTAGGTGTGGTTCACATTCAACATCGGCCCTTTACAACATAGTGTCGAAATAAAAATTTATTTTTTTTCTGAAATTTAATAATATAATTTACATTGTTTTATACGAAATACAAACCTTTTTTCCAACTATCGGGCAGATTTTTAGCACTAGGCAGTGGGAGGGGGGGGGGGGGGGGCACTCCAAAATTATTTTCAAAATACAGTTTTTTAATAGATTTAGTATACATATACAAAACAGTTTATATTTTTTTGTTTCAAATTGATTTTCTTTGCAAGACCAATTGATATTTTTGCAAGTCCAATTGGGGTTTATCAGATTTCAGGTAAATTTGCTAAAATTTGTGTATAAAGGAAATTTGCTCAATTTTCTCTCAGTTACCGAGCCTTTTAATATGTACACAATTTGATTTGGCCGACGCTTACGATGAAATTTCTATACTTATCCTTCCTCTATTATTAAAGGGTGTCCCAAGAAGAACGCAATTTTTAAACCTGGCAACATTCGAAGTGTCATTGTTTGACATTTGTACAATTGTTATTGTTTGCTAGTAGAAGGTACGAGGTTAGTAAAAATGGAGCGCTACACGAATGAACAACGCATTCTCATTGTGAAATTGTTTTACCAAAATGGTGAAAGTTTTGCGGCTACAGTTCGCAAATTGAGATCAATTTGGGGTCACAATAATGCTCCAAAAGCGTCAACTGTAAAGAGATTAATGGATAAATTTGCCGAAACTGGGTCTGTTAGTGATGTAAAGACAACAACGCGCCATCGACCAGGTCGATCGACCGAAAATGTCGCAGCTGTACGTGATGATGTCGCTCAAACTCCATCCACCTCAATCCGACACCGAGCTCAGCAAATTGGTGTCTCCAAATCCACTTTGCAGCGAATTTTGACGAAAGATTTGCATCTTCATGCATACAAAGTTCAATTGACTCAGGAACTGAAGCCAGCTGACCATGGACAGCGAAGGGAGTTCGTTAATTGGGTATTGGAGAGACAACATGAAAATGCTGATTTTGCCGATAAAATCATCTTCAGTGACGAGGCCCATTTTCATCTTGATGGCTTCGTCAATAGGCAGAATTGTCGCATTTGGGGTGAGGAAAATCCTCGAGTGATTCACGAGAAGCAAATGCATCCTCAACGTGTCACTGTGTGGTGTGGTTTTTGGGCTGGAGGAATCATTGGACCTTTTTTTATGAAAATGAGGCAGGTCAAGCGCAAATAGTCAATGGTGTTCGGTATCGTGAAATGATAACCAGTTTTGTCTTGCCTAGAATTGAAGAAATGAATGTGGAGGGCATGTGGTTCCAACAAGACGGCGCCACATGTCATACAGCCAGAGGAACAATTCAATTGCTGCATCAGTCATTTTCCGGTCGTGTTATTTCGCGTTTTGGAGATCAGAATTGGCCGCCTAGATCGTGCGATTTAACACCATTAGATTTTTTTCTTTGGGGTTTTTTGAAGTCGATGGTTTACGCGAATAAGCCGACGACGACTCAAGCTTTAAAAGAGGAAATTGGACGCGGCATTAATGAAATACCGCAGCATTCATACAAAACGGTCATTGAAAATTTCATTAAAAGATCGCGTGCATGCCAGCAAAGCCGCGGCGGCCATCTGCACGATATATTGTTCCATACATAACCTCATTCTGTCTACTTTACGATATAATAAAGTTTCACGATTTTTTTTTAAATATCTGTGTTTTATTTAAAATTTAAAAATTGCGTTCTTCTTGGGACACCCTTTATTTCCACACTCGTAATATACAATCAAAAATACACTTCTAATTTTTTAAAACCCGGTCATATGCATTTTTTATTTAACGGCTTTTACCTTTTTTGGAACGTTTTCAGCAAAACAACAAAATAATAAAAACGTTACAAAAAGACAAACATATGTATATTGTACTTTATGCTAAATAAAATCTAAACTAAATACAGGTATCCAAATTTCTATAAAATTTTAAAAATTGTTCAAATATTTTGTAAAAAAAAATTCAAAAACTTTTGTCAATTTGAATTAAGTTTAGAATGTATTTGGCTACCTCGTAAAGGTTCTAAGTGGAATTATTTAATTTGTATATTTTCTTTTAAAACAAAAAAAATTGTTTCCAATTGTATTACTTTTTTTAATTAAAACTCAAATACCACAATAAGTCTTAACTTGAATCCCCGGAATTTCAGATTTATGAGTTTATTTTTATATCAAAACATATGTATTTAAAATTGAAAATATTTAATTAACAACACTTATATGTATAGACTTTCAAAATAATTACTGTAATTAAAAAGTAACATTTAATAAAAATGCTGTCAAGTCTTGGAAATTCTTGGCTTTTTTCTTTTAAATGTAAACAAAAATATTTGTCATAAAAATATCTGAAATTTTTCCATTTGTAATGCGATAAAATATTAAAAACAACAAAAGCTAACAAATAAATTATGTGTTTGTTAGTAAATGTAGAGCTGCACATACAATATAATTGTTATATTTCGTCTTCCGTTGAAGTCCATATGTGAAAACAAGTTGTTATAGATATAGAGATTTAAAAATAAAGATTTTTGTTTTATAAAAAATAGACAAAATTGCCCAAAAATTACAATTAAAATTAAAAAAAAAAATCCGAGAAACCCAATCTTAAAATGTAATTAAGCACCATTTCTTGGGGCAAAATTTCATAATGAAAATTAACACTAAAATTAGGTTTTGAGGTTTTTATTCATTATGTAGAATAACACCAGTTTGAAGAAGTACAAAACGACCACAAATACGATGAAATAAAAAATGACCCCAAAATATGCAAATCAAAGAAATGATGCTTATGCACAGCATTATCCGCATTTATATTGCATGGAATCAATAAGATCCGAATGTACTCCTTATAAACATTAAAGTTACTTGGGCCAACCTAAATTTTAATATTTTAAAAAACTAGAATAAAAATGGTTTTATATAAATGAAATATTTTAGTGATGCACAACCACTGCCTTTCAAAATATTTAAAAAATCAAGTAAATTTTTGCTCTCCATCCATGAGTGTGTCGTCCCAGCCAGTTCTTATTAAATTTATATGTGGTTTTAGCAGCATTCGACGATGTTATAAAATATTAGAGCGAATGGTTTTCTATGACATTGCGTCGTAGAGCTTGCCAATTTTTAAACCTGTTTAGAATTATATTTCTTCTTAATGTATGAAAAACAAAATTTTCGCCTGCGGCGTGAACTTCTACAACTATTAATATACGAAAAACTGGCGATTTTCGCCCGACAAATAGATTTTCCGGTCATGATAATGTGGTAAAGAATTTATAATATATTGTACCAAGCCGAGTCTTTGACGTTTCGTCAAACAAATTTTGTAGAATAACAGATTTTTATAAAAATGACCTAAACGCAAAAAGAAACTTTACAAAACCAAAACAATCAATATGTACTTAGATATCAGTCAATGTAATAAATAAGTTTTAAATAAAATTTGTTTAGGAATTTAAAAGCTGTAAATTTTGTTTAAAATGATTCAAAAAGGTCAAAAAATTTTGATTTAGAAATTGCCAGCTTTTAAAAAAATTAGTTTGAAAATATATTCTGGCCACGCCACTGGGATTAGGTTTAAAACTTATCCGATGCATAGTTTAGCCGTATCAAATAATTCTAGAACGTGTCGCATTGATATCAAAACTAAACTTTGTTAGTATTTTTAGTATTTTTACCGTTACTGACTGTAGTTTATTTAAAAAGTAATTCGTAGAGTTTTGTTTTTAAATGAAGAATCAATTGAAATTCATAAAAATATATTTTTTTAAAACAAACTATACAAATTTACAGACTGTTAGTAGGAGTTGATATTTTCTGTTAAATGTAAAGTTTTCTGTTTTCTGTTTCCAAAAATAAAAATTCAAATAATTTCTTTTCGTTTTTTTTTATCAAAATAGTTTTTTTATATACAAAATTATTTTATTAAAAAATACAAGAAATTATTCAAATATAGATACACACATAGAAAATAAAAATATATTCATCTGTGTGTGTTGTGTTTTGTAAAATTACATACAAATAAAAAAATTTTCCATTTGAAAAACAAAACGCAAAAATCGTTTTTTCTACGTTTTGTCAGTTAAAAATTGATAGTTATTTTAAACGACTTTCAATTGCTTTTACTACTTGTGTCGATTATTAAACAATGATTTAAAATAAACAATAAAATGGGCTGAACATAATGAAAAAAGTCTTGCCTTTTTTGTATTTTCGATTAATTTAATATGTATTTTAGATTATTCAATATTGTGCCATAAAGAATTTTCCCTTGAGTTAGCCGTCAAAACCGAATGCTCTATAGTTCGGTACTTTTGTTGGATTTCAGATTCATGTTTAGGAGGCAAAAATACTTAAAATAATTTTTAGTAGAAGTGTGTGCAAAAACCTTGTCGAACAGTGTTATCAAACGATTTTTAAACTTATATCGTACAAGTGTTTTTCAATAAGTTGTTAAAGATTTAAAGCAACACAATTGGAATAAACTCATGCATACGTTTAAAATATGCAAATAAATATAATATTACTGATCATCAATTTACCCGTCTTAACTTACATTTTCTTGTAAAAGGTAAAATGATGATTGAATGATTTCTAAATGTTAAAAAATTAGTTTTGTTTACCGAATTCAAAATACCAGTAAAGATGTGTCAATTTATGTCCATCATTACTTCATACCTTTACTACACGACATAAATAAATAAATCCACTTGCAGCAGTCTAAGTAGGCTACGCCTAAAAGTACTCGAACAAAAGTCAATAATTGAACTTTAACAATGCCAGTCATATGTTGCGGCTCAAACAGACTGGGTAAAATTCTAACAATACCAAAAAAAAATATATATATATTTCAGATATTTAAAGTAATTATTTCTATTGATTTTTCAAATTTCTAAAAGGATCTGTTAGTCGTTAATATCCGCTCAGTAATATCTGTTATCCGCTCAAAAATGTCTGATAAATTAATATGTAAACAAAAAATAAAATTTCCTCAATGTTGACCTTTGACTTTGAACAGGATCAATTTAATATATCTTCATTTTGATCTTATTTAGAGGATTTAAGTATTTATTTTTATATTGTAATACTCCAACTAAAAACATATAAAATTTAAAAAAATAAAATAAAAATTTGCCTTAAAGCAAAATAAGTGACAAAAGTCGCTAATTTCTCTAAGTCCGCTGAATAAAAATCGCTACACAACAATTTTTTATCCCTAATATGCTCTTAATTAACACCTCAAAGTCCAATGGTTGAGTTTTTAAAAATTTCTTTAAATTTTTTTTTCATTGTTTTGTTGAAAGATCGCATCTTGCTCCATCTCCAAATTTTAACTGGTATTTTTATTTTAAATTTGCTCTCTTCACTAAAGACCACATTGTTCCAGATTATGTTGGATTTATTTTGCTACTTTTAAACAAAATCCCCTCGTCGCTGTTGATTGATTTCTGATTTTCCTCTTGTAACTCTTTCATATAGTTCATTTGTATGCTTTACGTATAGTGTTGGCGCTAACGTTGACACCTAAGCATTCTGTAATGTTCTGGAGTATTTCAACAGCTCCCTCAATTGGATTTTGTTTTACTTCTAGATTTGGGACGATTTTGTAAATTTGAAAATTTTTAAAATTTAAAGTTAAAATAACAGAAAATAACATTTAAAAGAAATGATATTTCTACTTACTTTTCATTTAAATCAAATGGGTTTTTGTTATTTATTTATTAATGTCATTTAAACAACTGACACATCAGTAAAAAACAAATGATTAATCATTTAAAAAAAAAAAGCAAAAATGTCACCTGCCAATTCCGTAAAATATCGATTATTCATTTATTTGAAATTATTTCTGTTTTTTGTATGTTTATATTCCATAGACACATTTTGTGTGAATGACCACAAGTGTGTATGCGTGTGTTTATGAAGTTCTTGTAATTTTAATTGACATAATTTTGTATTAATAAAACTAATTTAAATGAAAAAGCAAATTCAGTTTTTTTTTTGAACAAAACTTCAAATTTATACTTGTAATGGAACCAAAAAATTTTTTATTAAAGTTCAAACAAAGGAAAAAAAAAATAAATGAAACTGAAAAAATCGGTAGAAGTAAAGAAATCATTTTGAACAAATGTATAAACAAGTTAAAATAAATGTATATATTTTTTTTAAATAAATGTATTCTCCATTATTTTTAACTGAAAACTTTTTTTATTAAACTACAAACAGTAAACTGTATAATATTTTGGTGTACCCAAGCACATCAAGCATAGCACATCATCGGTGTTCGTATGACTTTGTTCAAATTCAGCAAACCATTCAATAATGGTCGATTTTCCTGATGCAGAGTCCGCATAATAGTATAGACCAACCCAAGTTTTTGTTTCATTGGTGCTGTTTTCCATCAAAAAGCAATGTGTCAGACCGATGTGTTATTTTACAGTATTGTAATTTCTTTTAATCATTAAACTAATTTCACGCAATGTTTTTCCTTCTTTTTAACATTTTAACACAAATTTACAAAAATCCAGGCAGGTTTGATTACACATTTTTAAAATAAAGTTGTATATTAGCTCAAAATTACCTTAAGATCGTTTTTTAAAAAAATTAATTATATTTATTTATTTATCCCAATATTCTGTCATCACTTTGGGTGATTTCTTCAGTGGTTTTGTTTTGTATAATGAATAATTGAAAATTGTAATTTATTCATAAATTAAATTATTATTATTAATTATAGAAAAAATTTCCACTGAAGAAGTATTGGGATAAATAAATACCCTGCGCGAAAAAAGGGACCAGTTGGGAATTGGGAAAATACATATCACGAGATAGGTGAAAGATGACCGGTTCCTAAAGTACCTATCAAGTGACCGGTTTAAAGGTCATCACATGTCCTTTTAGGCCAGTCCTGTAACATCTCACAGAGGGCAATTGACCCCCTCCTAGGACAAGCCCATGTTAAAGTGACCGGTCCCGGATCGGTCCATATCACAATGAACCGGTCACGTGATGTGTCCTGGGGTAGGTCCTTTTCTCGCAGGATAATTATTAAAGAAGAATGAAGAAAATTAACAGAATTTTCAGAATAAAGTTCATTACGCAAAAATCTTCCGATTTAAATTGATCATGGTGACATTAAGTCAATTAATAATTTATATCATTAGTTTAGGTTATCTACAATGTGATAATAAAACAAATCACTATTAATTACTGTAATTTTTTACCGTTAAAATTATTTAATAATTTTTTTAATTAATGCACAAGTTGTGTCTACAGTTTATTTTTGACGCTCACCTTATATATGAATTTTCATAAATATAATGAAGTGCTCATTTAATTTTATGACATTTTCATTTTATAAAAAAAAACTTTCATAAAAAAATTTCATTATATATTTTCATTATAAAAAACTTTATTTCGATTGCAAAATGCTGTTGGTAATTCTCATTTTTATTTGCTTAAATAGTTTTAAAAATACAAATTAAAAACACTTCATCATATTGATGAAACTTCTTCCTAAATATAAAGAAGTATTTCATATATCTTATTTAATATTTTTAAAAAATTCTCTTATATAAGAAAGCTTTCATGCAGAAAAATGTTATCAATTTGGATTTTCATGTTTAATCATGAATTGATAATAAGCAACTTTAAACTGAATGTAGAATTGAATCTTTTAAAATTCTGTTGAAATATATTTATTGTTAGTTCTTTATGCTAACGGCAATTGTTCATGCCACTGTGTTCATCATGTGTGGAAGTGTATGTGGGTAATACAAATTTGCCTTCTTATAAGATCTATAAAATATTTAAGTATACTTAAGTTCTTTTTATGTACAACAACAACAACAACAATAACAATTACCACCACTATAACAGAAACACTCATAGGAAAACTATAAAAAAAGAGAATCTAACAATAAGAATAAACGGAAATATGCTCACGAACACAAAGTCACCAAGTAAATTGTTGCTTGGTCTGTAGCCCTTAAAATAGATGTTGAAAAATATCTCTAATATGGTACTATCTGAATTTGGTACTTTTTAAAATGTATGCACATTTTTTAAATCTCACAATACAGATTCATACTCAATAAACTGATTCAAAATTTTATAAGAAAAAAAATGCTTATAACTTCTTTTAAACTTTTTAAGCAACCCATCACTTATAGGGGCGGATTTTACGGTTTGCTGAAAAAGTACCAAAACAAAATTAAAGTTTGGTACTCATTTTTTTCATGTCTAACTTAAATGTGGCTGCCGCTAAGGTTGTTGCTTAGTTGAAAATATAAAAGTTCCTGTTTTTATTTTCTAACGGTGTAGATAATAGGTGCATACCCCGACCTAATGGCCATGGTAAGCTGTAAGTTATTATAAAAGTTTATTTATTATTCTTCTTATTTTGTGGTAATTTTTTTTTAACCATCTTTCATAAAACCAGAGCCATTGAGTGGTTTGTTGTCAGCGCAGAGGAATTGTTTGAATTTGAGTTTTGTGTGTTGAAAACAATATCGTATTTACAAATTGAGGTATTTCAGCAGCTTGAAAAGAAGTTGTGTAAAGAAAATTTCTAATACACACACAGTCACATACAATTACACACACATACACACACATGTATATAGAAAAAATGGTGGTTAATAATGCTTTCAGAAAGCTATTTCAACAGTTCGGCTGTGGTTTTGGTGTGGTGTTTAATTACTTATCCAAAATTGCTTATGACACAAACTGCAGTAGTACACGGAAAGAATGTTACTAGATGTAAAAAATAATGAAATTTTTCAGTAAACGATGGAAAATTTTCTTTAAAAAAATAACGAGAATAAAAAGCTTCTTAATTTCTAAGTAACTCGTTTGTTAATGAAACTTCTTTTAACAATAAAATTATATTTTTCATAAAATTTAATAAAAACTTGCATTAACATAATGAATGAATTTCAATAGGCAAGTTCTAGTGCAATGTTATTGCTTTTATGCAAATATTCATTAATAACATAAAGATAATTCTCTCAGTGTAGTGAGTGTGAATAATGACTGCAAGGGATCACGAATATTATTATGAAATCAAAGAAGTTTTTGAGTTTAAGCAACTAAATTTTCTCTCAAATTTTACTATAGCTTAAATTATAATGAACGTTTCACACAAGAGGCCGCCACAAGTATATGGACCAATAGCACAATGTCTTGCCGGTAAAACCTATTGTGAATGAGCGTCTGTGGCTGCTTGTGTTATTTGGTTGAAACGTAAACCACAATACTAAATATTGGCTCGACACATGTGGAATTTCATACCAGAGGGTCAATTCTCGTTCTGTGAAACGGTGAAATGAAAAGTTTTTTCACGTTTTCATAGTACTTTTGATTCGCGTTCTGTGAAAAAATGTAAAGAAATATCAAAACGTTTTCATATGAAAAAAAAAGTGGAACGAAACAAGATTTTTTCACGATTGCACAGCACTGGCGATTCTTGTTTTGTGTAACAGTGCAAACAACTGTCAAAATATTTTCATATGAAAAAATTGTTTACACAGACTATATATAAGTGAAAAAACATGGAGAAGATTGTAAGAGGAAAGCGTGCCAGCGAAAGCCAAAAGGAGTATTTAATTAATTATTGAGAAAAACATGTGGACATTGCAAACGATAAGTAAGTAGCTTAATAACCATAATCACGCTTTTATTATTTACAGATTTGTAACCGCAGATGGTGCCAAATTTAGAGACGAAAAGTGTAACGAATTAGCGGCGAGCCTTAACAGTTTTAGTGCGACCCAAAAGGACAGTGAAAAATGCCAAAGTATGGCATATTTATTTATAGTTTATTTATATTCTTTATGAATTTTTTTTTAAGTAGACTTCATACGCGCACCAAATATAGTTCACTTAAAGTAAGCCGATATAAATACATGAAGTGCTTGTCGTTTGTCATCTTGAATGGATTGTGGTCAGCACGAAGTATGCGTCTCAGCACTCTCAAAAAATTCCTATAAATTATTAAATTATTTACTGCAATGAAATGGTTGTAACATCATTGTCTTACCTTTGTTCATCCGGAATTCTTTGAGTAATATCCAATAATACAATTAATCCAGATATTTTTATATAATTATTTAAAATAAATTTTACGAACTTAATTCACTTTTGTTTACGTTTTTCTCTGTTTTGACATTTGCTTTAAATTTTGGATAACACAGTTACAAAAGTTTCATGGGTACAGTGCGAATGAAACATTTTTTTCATAATACATACGAGAATCGCAATTTATGTATTTGTGAAAAGTTCGAGTGAAAAGTGCTTATGAAAACGAAAATGAAAAGTTTTTTTTCACTTCACATTATCACAGAACGAGAATTGACCCTCAGATAAGGTGTTTTTGGCGGGGAGGTTTTTTTTCATTACTTTAATATGAAGAAAAGTGCGTACGATCTGAACAATCGTGTCGGAGGATGCTTTGGAAGTGTTCATTTTCAGCACGAGTTCGAGGAACGGCTTTGTCAACCCAAAAAGTTTGAAGTCGAAGAATTGAAATCATTGCTCTATGTGAATGAATGCCAATTCGAATGTCAGAATCATTGGGAGTGGATAAGTCGACAGTCAGTATACGACTAAAAGCCATAGGATTGATTTACATATAAAAGTTGAAGCTGCGCCACATCGAAATTAAATTTTTTTCGTCAGGTGCTGCAAGACCGGTCAAGATCCCAACCGCCGTATTCTCTACACATCGCTTCTTCCGACTACTACTTGTTTCAGTCTGTAACGCTTCATATGAACAATCAAAAAAAAAAAAAAAATCGGCTGATGATTAGATTGCCTCAAAATACAGGTCGTTTTTACGAGCCAGAGAGATTGAAAAATGTTGTGACCAACGATGGAAAGCTGAATTTATTACTTTTACTTGTATTTTTTTTGCATTAAGAATTTATTTTCAAAAAATGGTCCTTTTTTTAAGTCATTTAAGCGTAATTATAGAATCACTGAAATATTTTCTTAAATTTTTCGGCAAAAGAATATGCTTTCTTGAGAATTTAATATAGGATTTAATTTCATGCACCTCCACTTCTATTTCTCAAGTTATTAAAGTTTGAATTTAAGAAAAAAAACAAGTAAGAGCGGATAAATTCGGCTATGCCGAATCTTGTATACCCTTCACCATGGTTGGGAATAAAGTAAAGTTTATATACGGACATATATGGAATGGACAGATTTATATACGGACATCTTTAAGAGGAGATTTACCATTTAGTTTGGTGATAACAATTCGTCTCGGAAAGATTTATGGTTCCCGAAAATAGGTATTTAAAAAAATGTGTTTTGGTCATAACTATTTTCAGCAAATATGTTCTACTAAAGATTTTCGATCTTTGGATATATGAGACGTATCCAAAGGTCATATTACTGCTCAAAATTTTAGTTTATATAAAAATTTTGATGTTTTTAGACGATTTATGGAGTATTTAATTACGGTATTACCGTTCTTAAGATATAAATTAATCTATTTTGTGCCACGCCCAATTCAAGTATCCCGCCCACATTTGTTCAGATGTTGTGTATTGATAACCAAGATACTTGCACCTTATTTATAAACTTTTCCTCTTTTCGTTCCCAAAAAAAAGTCTTAAGAAAATCAAAAAAAAGTGTTAAAAATAAAAAAAGTTGAATAGACGGGGCTCGATCGCGCGACTAAAAGAAAAAAAGTATTTGTGACAAAGCGCTTAGACCACTGAGCCATTGAAGGACATAAGCAAACGTCGTTAATAGAAGTAAATAAAGAGTTTTCGTTTAAAACAGATTTGTTTGGGTTTTATTTAAATGACAAACCTTTGTATGGATTTGTTGTTTGTGTATAAAAGGTGATAAGGTGAAAGACAAAAAGTTCAACAAATAAAATAAAAACAACAACAATCACGATCATGTTGTCATATTTATTTTTTCAAAAATCTTTTTAGTTCTAAAAAAAGATTTTTTCGAGATTTCACTAGAACTGCTTGTGTTTTATTTCTACAAAAACGTTTAATTTAGCTGGGAAATTTGCATTTGGGATTTTATTTCGCTTTTTTATTAAAAAATATTTTTAATTTCTTTAGCTTAATCTTAAAAATTTGAAGGAAAATAGTTTATATATTTTTTTTAAATATTATTATAAGTTATGACCTTAAATAGTTGCACACAAAAAGAAATTATGTATACAATTTTCTTAATATATGAGAAATAAAATGGTTTAAAAATCTTTTTATAAATTCTTTAAAATCGGAGCAAAAACTAGAAATAAAACCGTTTGTGTTTTGTTTGTATCAGATGGTTTTTGTAAAAATTTTGATGTTTTTAGCCTATTTATGGATTATTTAATTATTAATTTAAAATTTTATTTAAATTAATTATTTAATATTAAAAAACCAAAAAAAAAAAAAAAAAATGTTCAAGAAAATTTAAAAAAATTGTACAAAAAAAAAGTTGAATAGACGGGGGTGGAATCGAACCAGCGCCTAAGACAAAAAAAGTATTTGTGACATAGCGTTTAGACAACTGAGCTATTGAAGCTCATGTAAAATCATCGTTAATAGAGGTATATAAAAAGTTTTCGTTCCTTAGAGATTTGTTTGGTTTTTATTTAAATGACAAATCTTTGTATGTGTTTGTTGTTTGTGTATAAAAGGTGAAAGAAAAGAATTTCAACAAATGGATGTGTTTGTTATGCGTAATATTCAAAATACATATAAAAACAAAGGGATTTTATGGAAAAAATTAGAGGTAGTCGTGGTTTTTTGCTAATATCTCAGCCATTTATTAAACGATCTGTCTGATTTTCAATAGCAAACAGAAATGGATCACATGTAACAGAAATATATAACAATCAAGTCCTCATCATGTCTGGGGTCTTCGGAAAACTCATTTCAACACACAGACGGACAGATGGACATCGTTAAATCAACTTCGATCTTCATAAGGATCCAGAATATATATACTTTATAGGGTCTAAGATCAATATTGTAGAAATCACAAACGGAATGACAAACTTATATATACACTTCCACCTGTGGTGAAGGGTATAATTACGTATCATAACTTAATTTTTTTCTCTTTTACCGAATTATTGCTTATACCCTCCACAGTGTTTCTGTCACAATTGCACCAAAAAAAAAAAAAAAATAAGAAAATAAGAAAACATATTTATGTTGCATTTGGTTAGAATCAGTCCATATTTTGACCAACCTCCCATATAAGGATCCCCTTCTGAATTGCCCTTAAATGTTATATAGCCACATAAAACCGTAGATATCTGCTGGAAATTTTGGTTTGTAACCAATAATTACGCTTCGAATTTAAGGAAAATCAAACCATATTTGGAAAGACCACTTTCCCGATATTTACTTAACCGTTGCTGCACAATTTTAATGGATGAGCCCTATTAAATTTGCTTAGAATCAGTGCATATTCAACCCTACCTACACTTGGAAGGGTTTTTTTTATTCAACATAGTTCCCTTTAAGAGTGATACACCATTTTTGTAGTACTTCAAAATAGGCCTCAGTTTCGGCGATCACCTCTTCATTCGACAAAAATTTCTTCCAAGCGAGCATTCTTTTGAGATCTTAGAACAGAAAATAGTCGCTGGGGGTCAGATCTGGAGAATACGGTGGATGCGGAAGCAATTCGAAGCCCAATTCATGGATTTTCGCCTTACGTTCTTAGAGACTCTATTATCATTCTTTAAGTGTGAACTACTCGTAAAAAAATTTCGCTTAACCTTAAAGGAAGGGAGAACTTCACTTAATTAAAAAAAATCGTTTAGCGGTTCAAAATATTTTTTTACTATTCAGTTAATAAATAACAAATCAAATGTAAATCATGCAATTATTAAAAAAAGGAAAATCCTCTTCGAGAAAAGTCTAAAAGCCGAAGGATTGTAATTGCATATCGAATAAAACTTAGACACCTCCTTAATTAAATTAAGTGGGCATTATTACAGGTAAATGTGAATTCAAAACAACAACAACATTCTATAGAAAATTGCTGTTCATAAAAATAATCGGTAAAAAAACTTGAACATGATTGGACATTTTTTGTTTTATATACCGGTAGATGCGTCTTCAGGAGGCGCAAATTCATTGGACCAGACTTCGGACATTTGAACGCACCTCGACGACATCGCGTCGAGGCAAACAGACGAAAAAATCGTAATTTTGCATGCAGATGAAAAGCTTTGCGGATTACACCACTTAGGCCCATTATTATAACTTGCCTTTAAGGTGCGTGTTAGTCAAAGGTTACTTTAGCTAAAGTGAGGAATAAAGTGACCTTTAATTTTTTTTTGGTTTTTACAACTTCCTTATAAAATAAAATTAAGTTTTTGGAAAAATGGCATTACCAAAGAAAAAACCGATTACTTTTGACAAATCAAAATGGTTCTTAAAAATACGTAGTGGCAACAAACAAAAAATACAAACGAAAAACAAAATTTCTTCGATTTGTGTAAAAAATGTTTGTTGTAAAAATGTTTGTTGTAAGAAATTTAGATTGTCGACGCCGAACACAGAAATAAACCAAACAACAAAGATACAGTCAAAAAATTACACGGCAACTACACTGCCGAGCACAAAATGTGGCAACTTTAAATGCTTAAAGTAAAAGGTTACGTTAAAAGTTAAAGGTAAGATGAACTTACATTTAGCATATCGGTCACTTTGAGGTTAAAGTATACTTATAATAACGAAAAACTAATAATCTGTCCGTTAACATCCTCGCTTTAGCTATCGGCAAGTTATAATAATGGGCCTTAGTAGTTTTTTTTAGTGTGCTGTAGTTGTTTTTACTGTGCTGTAGTCGGATTATCCGATTTGTTTCAAATTTTCACTATATACATTTGTGATCAAATGTCAAAAAATTAGGAATATGCCCCACTCGACATTTACAAAATAGTTATCACCCTATTGCTCATGTATGGTTCGCTGTCGATTTTTTTGTTGCTTAACATAAAATAACTTCTTGGCTGAACTTTTTATTTCGTATAAACTTGTTAACATTTATGGTTTATCTTAACTATTTGTATGAAGTTTTCACAAAACAAGAAATTGAAACAGACTTTAATGTTTGATGTACTTACCTTTAGGAATTTTCACACTTTAAAATACCATGAATTTTTGAAAAACAACTTAAACTTATACGAACTACAGTAAATATATCTATATAAAGGGTGTCCCAAGATAAACGCAATTTTTAAATTTTAAATAAAACACAGATATTTAAAAAAAAATCGTGAAACTTTATTATATCGTAAAGTAGACAGAATGAGGTTATGTATGGAACAATATATCGTGCAGATGGCCGCCGCGGCTTTGCTGGCATGCACGCGATCTTTTAATGAAATTTTCAATGACCGTTTTGCATGAATGCTGCGGTATTTCATTAATGCAGCGTCCAATTTCCTCTTTTAAGGCTTGAGTCGTCGTCGGCTTATTCGCGTAAACCATCGACTTCAAAAAACCCCAAAGAAAAAATCTAATGGTGTTAAATCGCACGATCTAGGCGGCCAATTCTGATCTCCAAAACGCGCAATAACACGACCGGGAAATGACTGATGCAGCAATTGAATTGTTTCTCTGGCTGTATGACACGTGGCGCCGCACAGTGCTTTGTCCCATAGGCAAAAATCAAAAATTAAGCATGAGCTCAAATTGTTCTTAAAAGTACATTTTTTGAAAGACAAGAAGTTAACTGAAATAAATATGCAAAAAAAAATTTAGTCTGATTGCTTTCGCCGTCAGTAGAGGGCGCCAAAGTTTGAAAATATTAAGCAAAAATTACTGAACAAAAAATATTGTTTTCAGTTGTTTCACGAAAATAATTCTCAAAAATATATTTTTTTATATACTGATTTAAAGTTTTATTTTTTGAATACTTAGATATATTTGTAGTAAACCTTTAATACACTATTTAATATATATTTGAAAACAAATATTTTTTACAACTCCAAAAAATAGGTTTTTTTTTGGTGAAAATTCGAAAATTTCATAAGTTTGATGGAGTATAAAAAAAAATTATATAAAATTAAATAATTTTTTATTTCAGTTTTTGTAAGTCTATAATATTATCTAACATATTATTAAAAAAAAAGTGCCGGTTTTTCACAAAAAATCAAAATATTGGCTTTTGTAAAAATGGCTAAATTTGTAATTTTTACCGCATTTGTTTGAAAAAATGTATTATCTTTGATTGAGTATAAAAAAAATTATATAAAATTAAATAATTTTTTATTTCGGTTTTTGTAAGTCTATAATATTAACTAACATATTATTAAAAAAAAAAGTGCCGGTTTTTCACAAAAAATCAAAATATTGGCTTTTGTAAAAATGGCTAAATTTGTAATTTTTACCGCATTTGTTTGAAAAAATGTATTATCTTTGATTGAGTATAATAAAAAATTATATAAAATTAAATAATTTTTTATTTCGGTTTTTGTAAGTCTATAATATTATCTAACATATTATTAAAAAAAAGTGCCGGTTTTTCACAAAAAATCAAAATATTGGCTTTTGTAAAAATGGCTAAATTTGTGATTTTTACCGCATTTGTTTGAAAAAATTTATTATCTTTGATTGAGTATAAAAAAAATTATATAAAATTATACAACTTTTTATTTCGGATTTTCTAAGTCTATAATTTGGAAATTTTTTCCGAATCGGATAAAATCTCTTGTACCTAGTTTTATCCTAATTGGATAAAAAAATTTGCATATCCACCGTACAAATTATTCTTCTAGTTCCCGATTACCTAGTATTCTTATGGAAATTTTACTATTTTTGATAGAGCATAAAAAATTATATAAAATTATACAAGTTTTGTTAGATTTTTTAAATCGGATAAAAACTCGTGTACCTAATTTTATGCGAATCGAATAAAAATTATAGTTATTATTATTTAAATTAGAATTAGTTAAAGTGTTTGTACTTGAAAATATTTTACTTAAAAAAAAAATATACATAATCAATTAGCCATCACTGTATATATACATAATGAAGCCATTTTGTAAAATTTATTTTATAATTGTAAAGTTATATTTTTCGATAATGGTAAATTGTATTTAAAATTGTGTATACATAGTTGCTTTTTGGATATCTGTGTAAAAAAATAAAATCCCAGAAGTATATATCTGTATTAATAAATGGCAAAATTGGGAAAAACTTAGTTTTTGAGAAAAAGGACATGTGGGAGGAAGTCAAGTACTTGTACCGAATAAAAAAAATCTCCAGAGATCTAAAAAGTATCTTTTCAAAACTTATTATCCGTTTTTAGTACATTCTGATCATTAATGTAGCTAAAATTCAGTTTTTGAGGAAAAGGATATATGGGAGGTAGTAATGTCCTTGCACCGAATGAAACGAAAATTGTCACAGAGCAAAAAAAGTATAATTTCATAAGCTATTCCGAATTCTTACTGTATTCTTATCATTAATGTAGCCAAAATGTAGATTTTAAGAAAAAGGATATATGGGAGGTTGTTATGTCCTTGCTCCGAATGAAACAAAATTAAGCACTTAGCTAAATGACATAATTTAACAGAGATTTACCAATTTTTGCTTCATTCTGCTCATAATAGTAGCTGGAATTCAACTTTTAAATTTAAGGATGTATCGGAAGTAGGCGTGTCCTTGGGCCGATTTTTTCGAAACTTCAAATTTTTCTTAATTTAGATATTCTGAGCCAGCATACCAAATTTCAAGTTTCTGCGACAACTCCTCTAATTTTGCCGATTCACTATATGGGGACAAAGCACTGTGCGCCGTCTTGTTGGAACCACATGCCCTCCACATTCATTTCTTCAATTCTAAGCAAGAAAAAACTGGTTATCATTTCACGATACCGAACACCATTGACTGTTTGCGCTTGACCTGAATCATTTTCATATAAAAAAATGTCCAATGATTCCTCCAGCCCAAAAACCACACCACACAGTGACACGTTGAGGATGCATTTGCTTCTCGTGAATCACTCGAGGATTTTCCTCACCCCAAATGCGACAATTCTGCCTATTGACGAAGCCATCAAGATGAAAATGGGCCTCGTCACTGAAGATGATTTTATCGGCAAAATCAGCATTTTCATGTTGTCTCTCCAATACCCAATTAACGAACTCCCTTCGCTGTCCATGGTCAGCTGGCTTCAGTTCTTGAGTCAATTGAACTTTGTATGCATGAAGATGCAAATCTTTCGTCAAAATTCGCTGCAAAGTGGATTTGGAGACACCAATTTGCTGAGCTCGGTGTCGAATTGAGGTGGATGGAGTTTGAGCGACATCATCACGTACAGCTGCGACATTTTCGGTCGATCGACCTGGTCGATGGCGCGTTGTTGTCTTTACATCACTAACAGACCCAGTTTCGGCAAATTTATCCATTAATCTCTTTACAGTTGACGCTTTTGGAGCATTATTGTAACCCCAAATTGATCGCAATTTGCGAACTGTAGCCGCAAAACTTTCACCATTTTGGTAAAACAATTTCACAATGAGAATGCGTTGTTCATTCGTGTAGCGCTCCATTTTTACTAACCTCGTACCTTCTACTAGCAAACAATAACAATTGTTCAAATGTCAAACAATGACACTTCGAATGTTGCCAGATTTAAAAATTGCGTTTTTGAGTAGGTATAGTATGATCAAAAATTATTCGGTTTGAGGAAATGTTTAATAATTATTTTGATGGGCATTTTTGTTGCTTAAACTGGAGTATTCAAAGGCTTTTAAAAAAACCGGTTTCGGTTTTCTTCGAAAAATAGAATTTTAAAAAAACCGATTTCGGTTTCGGTTTTTGCAGAAAAAAACGGTCAACCGGTTTCTTCGGTTTTTTTTTAATTTGAATAAAAAGCTTATATAATTTGTTAATTGTTTTTATTACAAAAAAAAACAAATTTAATATATAAATAGCGCCCCGGTAGGCTAGTTGGTAGCGTGCTAGCTTATCAGTGCGGGGGTTGTGGGTTCGATTCCCACCAGAGGCTCTGGTCTGTTTTCGCTTCAACGAGCCAAAAGCCTTCGTTGCTAGTGCTCGGTTAGGGTATTAAGATATAATTTGTAATAAAAACAAAAAAATACATTCTTTAAACAAAAAAAAATATATACATATATATTCATTTAAATTTAATTTTTTTATTGTATTTCATTTCAACATTTTATTTATTGGTTTTAATATTTTTTAATATAATATCTTAAAAATTAATATTATAAAACTATATTCATATCAAATGAATAGAGATCATTAAGTTTGTAAATTGGTAAAATTAGGTACGTTAGTAATTTGAACGTTTAAAACGTTTGGCATTAAATAAGTTTTTTTAATATTACATTTTAAATATGTAAAAAGAAAATCTATTTATATAATACTATGCAATTTAAATGTTTCGTTTTAAGACGATTTTTTTGTTTGCTTTTCATAAAGCTAGTAGTGGAAAATACTCTTTCACTAATAGTAGATGTTGGACAAATAGTCAAAAGACGATTATATAAATTTTCCAACTTTTCAGTTCTTTTGTCGCATTTATCAAGATATATGAAATCATCATATAATGATGAATGATTTTGTAGAGTCTCGTTTTTAGAATTTTGAATACTGTTTATTGTGTTATTTAGATCAGAAATTAAACTATTTGAATTTGGAATATCCAAAGTTAAGCCTTCATCGGAATCTATCAGACTTACATCTATATCTTCATAACCAAACAAACGATTACAAAAGTGTTCGGAAAAAATAAAAGAGACCAAGTAACCCAGTTGGTGATGTATTAAAAAAAACCGGTTAACCGAACAAAAAAGACCGGTTTTCGGTTTTCTTCGAATTTACAAAATATTCGAAACTGATAGGTTTTTAAAAATAAAGAAACCGGTTGACCGGTTTTCGGTTTCGGTTTTTGAATACTCTAGTTTAACTACGAATTTTTTTTTATTAATCTGTCTTATGAAAGTAATTGTTTGTTTTGTTTAAATTTCATTCATATGGAAAATTTAAGCCGCATGGCGGTATGATTAGTAATTTAAAAAGTGCTCTTTTTGTAATTTGATTATAAATTTGCTGATACAATTCGATCATAGTGTTATTTATATCAGACCTTTAAACATATAATTCCTTCGTTCAGTTTTTTTTTTTGACTGCATAGTTTTTTATTTTATTCAATAAAAATCAAAGAATTAATTTAATTTTCTATTTAACCAAAAATAATACATTTGATTTTTACTTCGCGAATCATAAAACAACCCAGTAGGAAAAAGGGGTCAGTTGAACTTTGAGCACCTGTTTCGTGACCGTTGAAAACAGGGCCGGTCTGAAAGTATCTACATCGTTACTGGTGAAATAGGACAAATGTGAAAGTGTTCAGTCTTTGACCTGTTCCGTGACCGGTGAAAAGAAGGCTGGTCTAAAAACAACCTACCCCGTGTCGAACAGAAACAGGACAGTTTCAGCACATATCAGTAAAGTGGTACAAATATGTCTGAGAAAATGCAAAATTTTTCTAATTTGTCCGCAGTTAATAAATTTTTTAAAATATAATTATCTGTTTTTTAATTATTGTTGATCTTTTAAGTTGCATTTGTAGTTGTTTTTTGGTCGATTATGAATTATATTAAAGCGGTTTTATTTGTTATAATTGGAATTTCATTTAATTTAGATTAATTTTTTTTAAATTAAATGTATATTATCTGTTTTTTTTTATATAATTATTTAAATTTTAATTAATTTTTCATTGTGATTTCTGCATTACAAAAATGTTTTCATAATTTGAAAGCAATTTTTCATTTCAAATTTACATTTTTTCTCTAAAAATTTTTAGTTACCCTATATAAGGAAAACAGATTCATTGTTGCAATCGAATTTTTTGCCAACTGAATAGTTCAGTTGCGGCAACCGAATAAAATGGTTGCCATAACCAAAAGAATTCCTAATACAATTGAAGTAAAAGGTGGTTAAATTTTAAGGGCCGATGTTGATTTTGTATAAAACACAAATTGTTTAGGAAATTATTGTCATTTCTTTTTATTATGATAATATGGTATGGAACAAAATAACGGCCAAATGGCCGCCGCGACCTCGGCGGCACGCCTCCATCCGACGGTCCAAATTTTCGATGACGCTGAGGCATAATTGAGGTTCTATGCCGTTAATGTGCCGAATTATCTCATCCTTTAGCTCTTGAATTGTTGCTGGCTTATCGACGTACACCTTTTTTTCAAATAACCCCAAAGAAAGAAGTCCAACGGTGTCAAATCACATGATCTTGGCGGCCAATTGACATCGCCACCACGTGAGATAACACGGCCAATGAATTTGTTGCGCAAAAGAGCCATTGTTTCGTTAGCTGTGTGGCAAGTGGCACCGTCCTGTTGAAACCAAATATCGTGAACATTCGGGCCATAAAAAGTTCGTTATCATCTCACGATAGCGAACACCATTCACCGTAACTGCCTGGCAGGCATCATTTTGGAAAAAATACGGCCGCCAGCCCATTAACCGCACCAAACAGTCACTCTTTGTGGGTGCATTGCTTCTTCGACAATCACTCTTGGATTATTATTCGCCCAAATGCAGCAATTCTGCTTATTGAAGAATCCACTGATGAGAAAAGGTGCCTCATCACTGAAGATGATTTTCTTCGGAAATTGTTTATCCACTGTTGCCATTTCTTGCCACCATTCTGACCATTTACGACGTTTGGAATGGTCAAGAGGCTTTCGTTCTTGAGTCAATTGCACGTTGTAAGCGTGTAAATGTAAGTCTTCATCAACGACGAGCGTGAGAGGTGCAATTATTGGGCATGACGACGAGTTGAGGTGGACGGCTCTTTAGCCACACTATCGCGAACAGTAGCAATAACGAGCTGTACGAGCATGCGCTGGTATTTTCACATTTCCTACAGACCCGGTTTGCTCAAATTTTTGCACGATTTTTTCGATTGTACTCACATTTGGACGATTAAATTGACCGAAAAAATCACGAAGTGCGCGATATGCATTTTGATTTGAACGCCCATTTTCATAATAAGCCTGAATAACTTTAACCCGTTGGTCGATTGTGTATCTTTCCATGGTTTAAAATAATGGTTTGAAATTAAGAAATGTCAAATGAAATGCATGAAAAAACTTGACGTTTAGGTGTGGATTACATTCAACATCGGCCCTTAAAATTTAACCACCCTTAATATTGTTTCAACCGAAATTCTTGGTTATTACCAAACCATTGGTGGTTATTACCAAACCATTTATTGGCAAGAAATTCGGTTGTCACAATAAATCTGTTTTATCAGTGTCACTCGAGGGCATATCTTCAAATAGGTACAAAGGACCCTGCGGGAAGAGGACCTATCCCAGGACAGGTCACGGGACCGATTATCTCACTTTAACATGGGCTTGCCCCAAGAGGGGGTCAATTGCCCTTTGTGACATGTCACAGGACTGGTCTTAAAGAACATGTCACACAACTAACCCCAAAGAATTTTTTTTTTTTAAACCGATGCAGTTTTCAGCTAACACGGGGCTATTACTTTCAGACGAAATACGTGATAGGTACTTCAAAAACCCAGTCTGTTTTCACCCAGGACTGGTACTTTCACGTTCACGTGGTAGGTAATTTAGGAACCAATCCCCTAACTCGTGATATGTATTTTCGGAACGGATTTTGTTTTTACATATCACGGGACAGGTCCCAATTTCTAACTGACCCGTTTTTTCTCGCACGTTTATTACAATATTTATTATTTGAGTTAACCTCGTAACGGGTTCTTTTGCGTTAGTGCTATGACAGGTCCTCCTGCGTCAATTCGGTGACATTTCACAAACCGCAATTCGGACAAGTCCGAGTTGAAGTGATCGGTTCCTTTCATAAAAAACAACCGGTCTGAGGACCGGTTCAAATCCAAATGGACCAGTCAGGTCCATTTCCAACAGCGAAATTATTCAATCCAATTAAAATTGTATCAATTAAATCCAATTAAAATTTAATCAATACAAAATTATTCATGTAAAGTGATTATAAATTATTCCCTGATTTATAAAATTATGATTGTTTATGCGAACTGATTTATGTTAAATGAGAATTATATTATTCAAGTTCTGATTTCTATGAAATGTATATTACATACTTTTAAATATTTATATATTCTTATTCTACACATACTAACTGATCTCGTACAACTTGTAAGCCATTATACTTGATGGTGCACGTTCTAAAGTAGTAAATGTTATAAAAATACCTGGATAGAACAACAACACTATACAACTAACAAATGTTGTGTAGTATTATCACACATCCAAGTACCTTTTGAAAAGTTTTGTATTTTTTTTTATAGTTTATATACTTACAACATACACTACATAGATACGAATTGTACTTGAGTTAACATTACAGTATTGTATTGTTAAATTCAAACTTAACCGCTAAAACCAAAAATACGTTACGTACCAATTCACATAATATCCCAGCAAAACTACACATTACCAAATAATGGGTAAAGTAATGTATAGCCATAGGGGCCGATAGATTACTTTACACCTTACTTCATTGATTAATTTTACAGGCGATGAGGCTCAAAGTAATGTATACACCCATTACCTTAGAAGTGATAATCTAAGGGGTTACTTATATGGTTACGAGAATGGAAAATAGATTTTTTAAAAAGAGGAATTTTTATTAAAAAAAATGATTACAAATATTTTATTCAAGTTATTTGTAATTAAAAATAATGTGGTCAAGATGGGAATCGAACCAGGGAAATCTGGTTGCCAGCCAAGAACTCTACCCACTGAGCTATCGACGCATATAGTATTTGATTGCTTTAAACTTAAATGAATTGTTGCGCTTCGTTTTTTTTTTTTTTGCTAGTGTTATAAAAACAAACATACATTACCCTTTTGCTTACAAAAAAAAAAACACAAAGTAATGTATCTACAAATAGATTTTCAAAAATATTTCAGTTATTACTTTACATTTATAAATTATATATTACGTAATCAATAATGAGTAACTTATTACTTTATGCTTGCAAATAATGAAAAAGGTAACGAGCTATCAATACAAGGTAACGCATGAGAATATCGCACCCATTACCAAAGTTTTGCTGGGATTGTACTAAGGGAAAAGCTAAACTGAATTCAGTGAAAGAAAAGTATCAGAGCTGGCAGGCAATGGACCTATAATGTGCAAAAATACTTTAAAATCTTCTTCTTATGTTAAAGTATTTTTGCATTTGGAACTCACAGAGAGCCATTTATTACTGTTTAAATGTTTTTTTATACCCTTTACATATATGAGAGGGTACATATAGGCTAATCATTCCTTTTGTAACACATCGAAATAAAGTTTTAAAACCCTTTAAAACATTTGTAACTCTTAAAGAAATTAAAAAAAAAATAGTAAAAATTTGTATTTATTATTTTCTTTATTTAATTCATTTATTGGTATAACTTATAAAAACAAGTAAAAATATCAATTAACTTAAAGAATAAAAGAATACTTATATACAAAATTTGTGAAAATTCAAGTGTTCAAAGCATTTGCAACTCTTAAAGAAATTAAAAAAAAGTATAAAAAACTTTAAGTGTAAAAAGTTATGAAAGGAAATGTAAAGGTACTTCTAAAATTTGTGTATTTTAGTACAATTTCTTATTAGAAACTAGTAAATATTTAAAATATTTTACTATATTTTTTAGCAGACGTATATTTTACATTCACCTAAATTTTTTCACCTCAAAAACTGTTTTCACCTTAAAACAAGTTTTCACCTCAAAAACTGTTTTTCACCTCAACAATTTTTTGTTTATTACAAAAAATATTTTCACATTTAAAAACGCTTTTCACCACAAAATTTTATTTCCGCCTCGACAATATTTTCTCAATTTCAATTTAATTCTACCTGCAAATAAATTACTACTGTCTAGGCTGTAAAAAACTTCAGTGAATCCAAATAAAATAAATGCATTACAAAAAATGGGCATAATCAGTTCTTCTCATATTGTTGTAACAAATACAAGGTGGGGCAATAAGTATCACCCTATTGGAAAGTGCTGTCAGTTTGGTTTTGACATTCGTTAAGTAGACTCTTGTAGAAATTTATACGAACAACGAATCGCTATGCGCCTCCATAACGCGCGAATATTGAGACATAAGTTAAGTTTCATTTTTTATCTCAGCGGCCACGTCAATGAGCAAAATTTTCAGGAAAAATTCAGGTGACTGAATTTTTCTTACCGAAAGTTGAGGACGGGGCTTTCTGTCATACTGCACGCGACGCATTTAAAAGGATGTAATCGTGATTTGTCTTCGCCAGCCAGATGTGCCGGTTTGACTAACCCGGACTTCTCCCTATGGGAATATTTAAAGTCGTTGGTGTACGCGGATGCGTAATCCTCGCACCTAAGAGAAGCCAAAGAACAACATTCGAACTTAAATTGAAAACGTGATACAACAAATGCAGCGCACATTTACACAAAATGTACTACTTCTACTACTTCTAAAGATCTATAAAGCATGTGGAATATAATTGACTTAGTGGAAAAAGGGACTAAGTTTAGTTATAAAAAGTTTACAGGTAATTCAAAAAACTTAACCAGCTACTCGAAATTGTCTTCAAATTTGCTTTATCCACTTAACTGCAGACAACAAAAACGATTGAAGAAATTGTTAAGTCTTTTCTGTAAATTACATATTTTTTATCTGTGCTAACGTACCCCATGAAACCTGTGGACTTGGCACCTTTTTAAAGTAACACACGAATATTAATACACCCAGAAAACAGTATCAGTAGTGGCCACCGAATTTGTTGCCAACGAATTCTGGCGGTTACGACAACTATCTTCATATTTAATTATATTTTTAGTTGTGAAAGCCAATATTTAGTTGTACAATTTAATATTTATATTCCACATTATTTTATTTTAAGAAAAATTTTATTTTTATATTTTTCCGGTATCGAACCTAGGCATCCAGATTCCTAATTCACACTCTTTCTTCCTCCACCACAATAGAATTTAATTTGCTTTGATATATTTGTTATCTAAACATTTGAATATTTTGTAGTGATTTAACGGGATTCGAACTCGGAAATTAGGAGTACTAGGACAGTTCTCTACCCACTAGCCACAAACACTTATAAATATAGCAGAGAATTCGTTTACAAACACCAACCGTTAGTGGCTTCTATAATCAATACAATCCACAATTTGGTTGGTTCAACTGAAACCATAATTTAATGATGTATTTGATCAGAATAAATTTTATAGATTGTACTACTTTTCTAGTATATTCACTTAATAAATGGTTGCTTCTACTATACGGAATTTCTAAACGAATTTTATTCGTAAAGTTGATTGGAAACACCAACAATTGGATAATAGTATCCTTTTTTGGTTCCTTTTCCCTTTTCTTAATTCCCAATGCCATACTTTTGGTATAATAATAGATTATAGGTTAAAATAAAATTCATACAAATAAATGCTAATGGTTTTGATCGAATTGCAACCAATCTTTTCTCTGGATGTATGTGTAAGATGTTGGCCAGGTTATAAGGTTACGAGCATTGCAAAGGTTCTACCAGATGCAGCATTTATTTTTATTAAACCGAGATTTTTTACAGTGTTAACGATTGTGATTTTTTCGTGTCCCAACCTGACGTATACTTCAGGATAGGTTCGTAACCGATTAGTGATTATTAAACATTTAGATTTTTTTTGGATTAAGAAAAAAGCTGATACTTTCCCAATATCCCCATTAAGTTCCACATTACACTTAGAAATTTGATTTATTGGGCAACTGATATACATTTTAACATCGTCCGCGTAAATATGAGTGTTGCAGTGTTAAGGTCGTTGATGAACATTGAGAAAAGTAGTGGCCCAAGAATGAAATCTTGTGGCACCACAGCTCTGACTGATAATTCTAACTTTAGATTGCTTCCTGGTCAGTAACTGATACTTATTTAAATATTCGTATATTTGTTGATATAAAAACTTTTCAAAAACTGTGGACAAGTATGATAAAATAGAAAAAAGGCGATATTCAGTGATAGATTTAGGTACTGGAATAACTTTGTCATGTTTCCAGCATTCTGGGAAAGGACTTGTTGTTATAATAGTATTTAAAGTGTGCGTGATGTAGGGCCGCTAAAAATGCATATGAGTGTTATAACTTTTTTTCTTTAAAATTTGTACCTATCACCATGTGAATGGCAATACTGTATTTTATATATAAAAAGGAATAAAGATGCTGTCTGATTCACTCAATTTTTCCCAGCCTATACCACTGGAATTAGAAACCTGAAATTTCGCACTGAGGTTCCTCCCTCGACGAAGACCTCCTCTTTGAATAGAAAATTGGAATTTAAAATATATGTTTCTTGGATTATAAACTTCTACCAACAGGGTACTTTTTGGAGTGGCTGAAATTAAAAATATGTGCTCTTTAAAAGTATTGGCTAATTCGCCAAGATCCTGGTAAAATTCGGGCTTCAAAAGGGGAAAATACTCCTCTTTAACGACCTGCCCAAATGTTTTCGGCTAAAAATTTGAAACAGGAAAATTGTCTCTTCCCTTGCGTCCTGCTTGAACTCCATCGGCAAGAAATCTGAAATTTCAAATATGTGTTCCTTGGTTTTTCATGTGTTAAATCTCTTATTATGGAATTTTCGCCAGGAAAGTGTTAAAATAGGCATTTATTAGGAACGTGGTAAAAAGGCGAGTTTTAATAAAAAAAAAATTCCCTGTAACGGCCTTCACACGATGCTTGGCTTAAAATCTGAAATTTAAAGTGTGTGTTCTTTGTTGTATGTGATGGTTTACTAAAAATTTTCAATTTGCAATAAAAACGTGTTAAAAAGTGACCTATAATCAAATAACGTTAATAGGCTTTTTACACTGAACAACATCTTTGTGAAACGCATGGAAGATGTTGAAAACCTGAAACATGAATTTACAGTGGCAACAAAAAAAATAAAAGACCCATAATTTTTGTTAAACAAAAAAAATTTAAAAAAATGGATTAAGAGAAAGCATTAATCATTGGAGTAGTTGTTGCTTTGCACAAACAAACCCGAATTTTATTGTAGTACATGTGCCGCTCTTTTTCCTTTGTTGAATAAATTTGTTTTGTTTATTTTCTGCAATGTCAGTTTGCTAGTGATGGCACAAAGAAAATCGATATTTTGACATCTTTTTAGTGGCTACACTTAAAATAACGAAAGATGTAAGATGGAACAAAGTGAGAAAGGATCATCTTTTGTAGATGTAGAAAGATGTAGAATTTTCGGCCTGTATAATTATCATGGAAAGATGTTAACAACTTTGCCAATTGATGAAAGATGTAGGATGTGGGTCAAAAAAACTTCTTCTGCTAGAAATCTTTAATTTTAAATATGTTCTCCGGGAGGTATGAGCTAATTCAATAATACCGAATGAGAGGCACTGGCACGGGATGATATACCGTCTTTGGAGTGCTTGCGAGGGTTACCTGAGGGATACTGTATTCTTCAGGTAGACTGAAATGTTTTTTCACGCGGTTTTGGAAAGCGCAATACAAGCCGATGCTCTGGCATACTAGGTGTATGTCACCCATTTTTGGGTGATCATGAAGGACGAACGGCCTTCGACTTATGTTTTGTTAAATGCTGTAATTTGAGTACGATATTCAAAAATGTATTCGTTGTTTATTTTCCGTGATAAAAATTCGGATACTAGAGAATTATTTGCGTATGAGTGTTATTAATTCAAACCTAAAATAAAATAACTCATACGCCACATATGTATACTGATGTAACAGGGATGCTAAATGAGAATTTCAATTTCGTACAAAAGTGATTACCAAATTGTACTTTTTTGACCTCAATTGTACCATTTTTTTAGTATTAAAAAAAAAATAAAACTCCAATTATAGAATTTTTGTTAATATTTCTATTTTTAATAAACATAACAAAAAAAATGTACAGAAAATTCAGTTGTATGTAAAATAAGGTACAAAAATCCATGAGATCAATATCATATTTTAATAGATAACAAACTATTTGTTATTTTAAAATTATAGCAACAAGAATTCTATGAATGTAACAAATCTTTCGTTTGGACTAGACTAGAAACTGTTGACAATTTATACGATGCAATTGATTCCGTGCAATTTTCTAAATTCCCTTTTCAAAGTTACTTCCAAAGTTATGTCTATTTAAACGTTAACTTTAATTGCACAAAAACTGAATGTGAATTAAGCAACAAAATAAGAGTACATATGAGTGTGAAATTACAGAAACATGCACGACAAACGAAAACTGTGCCTTTTTTGTTACCCCGCTTGCTTCTCTACCCTGTTCGACAACAATCAAAAATTGCACGAAATAATTATATGCAACAAAGTCGCCGTCTAAATTGGCTCTAATATAAAAGATATTCACAAAGATGTGATAGTAAAAATAAGTTGCCAAGAAAAAAAAAATAACGATATACTGGGAAAATTTGTAAATGGTACCAAACAAACCATAGGAGTACCATCGCACTTAAAAGACCCTAATCGTACCAAAAATGGTACAATTGTACCAACTTTCGCATCCCTGGGATGTATTGTCTTTACTTTTATAGGGATTTTCATTATTTTAAGTGATTTAACGTATGCACATATGGATTATAACTTTTGCTGTTTTTTTATTGAATTTTAAATTCGCTAAATAAAAAAAAAAATAAAAAAAATTCAAACGTCAAAATTAGAAAACCGCAAAAATAGAAAAGAAGTATCGTGTAAACTAGATGAGATTAACTACAACGGACAACGGGTTTTAAAATTTTTTAGTTTTGGCAATTTTTTGATTTAGATTATTTTTCTATTCTGGCGTTTGCTTCCAATTTCTATTGATTTTTTCCATATTTTGGCGACATTATAATTAATATTAGCTAATTTCAAACCTTACGTTTCTTATTTTAACGATTTTTTTTAATTCTCAATGCAAGCGTTTTTTCTAATTTATCAATTTATCAAAATTTTGTTAATTTGTTTTTTATTTTAGCAATTGTTTAAAATTTTAGCCGATTTTTAAATTTTTCGAATTTTAACGATTTTTTAACTTTGGCAATTTTGGCGATTGTTTTAAATTTTGGTAATTGTTTTTAGTCTTAAATATCTATGTATATATAAAATAATAACATTATTGACTGACTGACTGACTCAATCACTCACTCACTTGACATGGTCCAGTCCAAACCGCTGGAGCTGGGAAGCTAAAATTTTGTATGTAGGTTCCTCCTCTGGTGTTGAACGTATTTTTTTCAAAATCCTATGGGGGAAAAGTGAGGAATCTTTCCTTAATGGCCCTCCAAATACCTTTGGATAGGAAACTATTATTAAAACATGTGTCTTCCAAATGCGCCACAAAATTTGAAATTTCCGTCAGGGACGTGGTAAAAATAGAGAATAAGAGGGCGAAAAGTCCCCTCTTTACGGTCTGCCAAAGCCGCTGGAGCTATAAAGTTGGAGTTTGGTACATAGGTTCTTCTTCCGAAGAGATTTTTAAAACTCCTACGGGAGGGGATAATCTCCCCCTGCACGGTCTGCCCAAATCTGTGGAGCTTAACTCAGAAAAAAAGTAAGTAGACAAATTTGTAAACGGTTTTCAATTCTACTTTACAATTTTTGTACTAATTTTAAGTAAAAAAAATATTGTTTAGTAAATCAATTTGTTACTTACAAATTACAGAATTTTTGCAGAATATTTATAAAGTTTTTTTTTGTTAATTTTAGAAAACATTTTACAAATTTTTGAATTGCAAAAATTAGCATGAAAAATTTTCTAATTAAAAAAAAGTTGATGTTGAAGGAAATATTATTTCTAATAATTAAAACTTACACCTAAAAACTTAAATTACCTTAAAATGTTACTTAGATGAAAAACAAGGTATCGGAAGTGAAGATAAAGACTCATGTCTACAAATGGGGCATCCGCTTTAAATAGCACTAAACAGTTTTTTTATTTAAAAAAATTAGCCCTTAAAAAACAATTAAAACTTGACCTTAAAAGTCAAAAAATTTTATAAAAATATTTTTCAAAACAGTTAAATGCAAATTAAAAAAAAATGATAAATTCGTTTACGTTTTTTTTTATATTTTAAGCCTTTGATTTTTTTTTTTTTTGAAAAAAAGAACAAATAAAATAAAAAATTGTTGTTGCTCGATAAAAAATTTTAATTTTGAACTAATATTAATAATATTTAGTAAATTTGTTTTGCTGATTTTAGCAAACCGATTTGAAATTCCACTTTATAAAAATTTTACTAAAATTTAGTAGTGTCTGGTAATTTTTTCTACAAAATTTCATTGTAGTACTACACGTCAGCAGACATGTGTTGCTAAGATTAGCAAAAAATACCGCAGGGCAAAATTTCCCGTAATAACAGCAAAATTTTCAGTTGCCATTATTGACTTTTTATTAGTGACTGTAGGAAGTTGAAATTTGGTATGATGGTTTCTTCTCCATCGTAGACATCAGCTAAGACGGGATATTTTAAAAATCCTACTGTTCAAAAAAGTGGAAAATTCTCCCACTAGACGGTCTGTCAAAACCACTGGATCTAGGAAGTTCAAATTAAGACGGTATTTTTAGAAAATCCTACGGGGTGGGGCGAAAGTATCCCCTTTATGGCCTGTCCGATCTCTAGAAATCTGAAACTTGTAGTACTTGTTCGCTAGAGTTAGCCCATACTCCAACTGTCGAGATAAATCTTTAGGATATCCATACGGAGAGAGGCAAAAAGGAGGAATCTCAACCTTGATGACCTGCACAAACCTGTTAGGCTTGAAACCTGAAATTTGATATTCCTATTTCTTGAAGTATGAACTTATTACTGACAGGACCTTATTTATATAAATTTTAGAATGGAAAAAATTCTTCCCTTTGGCGGCCTATACAAACCTCTTTTAACTAGAAACCTAAAATTTAAAATATATGTTCCCTTAAATGTGTGCTAATTCTATAAAAAAGTACAATTTGTACATTTGGGTAAATAACGATATCAATTCATATATAAATAAAAATTCTCACGACTTATTAAATTACCCATGTACGTATGTGCTGTAAGTGTTAGTAATTTAAGTAGTAACATACTGCACATTTAACTTAAGTCACATTTTTTTTAAGATTGTTTCTACTTCAGCTTAAAGTTAAAGATGATTATGATAATTTTATCATGGTACGAATGTTGTATTATGACAATATGATGGTTTACAAACTTTATGAAAGTATGTGAAAATATTTGTAAGTGCTGTAAGTGTATTTGTGTGTATATGTGTGTATGAGGGTATGTATAGTGTATATGATATGTAAAAGATGATGATTGCGTGTTTGGCATAAAGAATGCGACCAATACCGTAACAATCTTTTACAAGATAGAGTGGTTTTTCATCTTTAAGAACTTGATTCAAAAAGAAGTCCTTATGATTTTTTGTTTTATTTACATTTGTACTTACAACTGTTTTACGTGTAGAGTTTATTCATAAACCAACTATATTTTTTTTATATGACTGTGCTATAATATTTTTCATTTTTCCCTTAATCTTTTATCATCCATTTTTCAGTTTGTTTGTTGTTGTGATGATGGGACACGTAATTTGATTGTGTCATAATTTGTTAGGATTTGTTGTCTGTTTGTGTATGGGTTTCTATATAGTATATATGTGTGTGTGTGTATGTGTTTGACTTTTTGGTTTATACTATTTTTTTATTGTTTTATTGAATTATGAAGTTTAAGTTGGTAAATTACAAATACGTGCTTCTTAGACAAAAACATACATAAAACGAGTAAACATTTTGTGGTCAATTGATCCATGGGGAAATCCTTGTTAAATTATTATGATGTTTGGTTTATAAGTGGTTTTTAATTGTTAAAGTTAAGGATGAATAAAGTAAAATTTAAAAATAAATGAAGACAGCTAGACTAAATTTATTATTGTGCTCTTAAATAAAATAATAATAATTTGAATTTATTGAAAAATGGATGTTGTATGGAATCTCGTCTATGGAAACACTTAAAAAATTATTTTTAATTTTTCGCTTTTAATAAAATAATTTCAAAGGCTTTCAGACCAGTCCTGTGACATGTCACATAGGGCAATTGACCTCTCCTACCACAAGCTCATGTTAAAATGACCAGTCCTTTTCATATAAAAAAAAAACCGGTTCCGTGACCGGTCGCTATCACAATGACGTATCTCAGCTATGATAGGTCCTTTTCCTGCAGGGTACTTCAATGTATTTGTATGTTATCGCTTTTTTCCTTAATTCCAGTTCGCTGAATATAGTTGGGCCTTTAGTTTAAGCCGACAATAAATTACAATCTCAACTAAAATGTTATCATTTACACAAATCATTTTTTCAAAATTAAAAGATTTCTGTTTACTATTCTTTTAATTTGTATTTCTATCCTTTTTATATTATTCGGGAACATTTCATTAACAACAAAATTTAGTTTTGTGATACTAATTAAAAGATGTCTAAACCCATAAAGTTTTTCAGTTTATATGCATTGTTGCTATGGTTGTAATTTTAACGTTTCATTAATTCTTACAACAGCTTTGCTAATTTTTGTTCTGTTCCCAAGGAAATCAAAGAAAGACACAGACACACATACACACACACGCACACAAATGCTGCTTACACCGAAGTAATTATTTGTAATTGTTGGCGCATTTTTAATTAAAAGTTTGTTATGTTAACAAATAACATTAATTGTATTAACAAATTATAAAAAATACATTTAATTAATATTAATATGTTAATATAACAAGATTTTTATTAAGAAAGAGCCAACAATTTTTTCTGTGTACTTACACTAAAAAAACTGTTTATTTATTAGATATATACTTAGGAAAAAATTTTGATGGTTAGATGAAGTAACTGAAATGGTTCCTTTTGTATCCTTTAAGGGGTGGTAATTTAAAAACAGGGTTTTGTCTTCGTTTTTTTCTTTTTCATTTGATGAGTAACAAGAGACGATTTTTACATTTTATATTTTAACTAATGATACCAATGGGAAAAAAATGTTGAATGTTCGTGTTTTCTTAGAAATACCTAAATTATGTAGTCCTTAGAGATTTTTAGAAAAATATACATATTTCTAAGAAATCTTCAACAGTTTGTGTATTAATATTTGCGTAATATAAAAAAAGTTTAAGTATGCAACTTAATAATTAAATCAGATAAAGTTAAATGGGAATTAAATGGTAATCATCTATAAAAAAAATACTGCAAAAGGGACTACCCGCTTAAATGAGACTTTCCACAATATTTATCATCCAAAAATAACCTTTAGAAAACTTATTTATATCATCACACTCCTAACAAATACTTCAAAAAGAATCTAATCAGAAATACATTATATGTTAAACTTCAGTTTTCTGGCTAAAGCAGTTTGGTTGGCACGGCGCATGTTGCGAGGACGGTTTTTCGTTCCACAAGTTACTATGAAGACATTTTGTTACTCTGAAGACTGTCCTCAAAGTTTTCGTTATTTTACTGTTTACACTGAAGACATTTTACTGGATACAGCGCATATTATAGGGACTTTTTTGGCTGTATATACAGATGTCTTCAAAGTATGGGCAATGAATAAATATATATATATATATATATATGTGCATGGAGCATGTTGCGGGGACGGGTTTTCGTTCCACAAGTTACTATGAAGACATTTTGTTACTTTGGGGACTGTCCACAAAGTTTTCATTATTCTACTGTTTACACTGAAGACATTTTACTGCATACAGAGCATATTATAGGGACTTTTTTGGCTGTATATACAGATGTCCTCAAAGTATGCGCGATGAATATATACTATATATATATATATATATGCATTTCACATACTTTGAAGACATCTGTATATACAGCCAAAAAAGTCCCTATAAAATGCGCTGTGTCCAGTAAAATGTCTTCAGTGTAAACGGTAGAATAACGAAAAGTTTAAGGACAGTCCCCAAAGTAACAAAATGTCTTCATAGTAACTTGTGGAACGAAAACCCGTCCCCGCAACATGTGCTGTGCACATATATATATATATATATATATATATATATATATATTCATTGTGCATACTTTGAAGACATCTGTATATACAGCCAAAAAAGTCCATATAATATGCGCTGTATCCAGTAAACTGTCTTTAGTGTATACAGTGGATTAATTAAAAGTTTAAGCAACAAAATGTCTTCATAGTAACTTGTGGAACGAAAAACCGTCCCCGCAACATGAGCTGTGCACATATATATATATATATATATATATATATATATATATATATATATATATATGTGCACAGCACATGTTGTGGGGACGGATTTTCGTTCCACAAGTTACTATGAAGACATTTTGTTACTTTGGGGACTGTCCTTAAACTTTTCGTTATTCTAGTGTTTACTCTGAAGACATTTTACTGGACACAGCGCATTTTATAGGGACTTTTTTGGCTGTATATACAGATGTCTTCAAAGTATGGGCAATGAATATATATATATATATATATATATATATGTGCATAGCGCATGTTGCGGGGACGGGTTTTCGTTCCACAAGTTACTATGAAGACATTTTGTTACTTTGGGGACTGTCCTTAAACTTTTCATTATTCTTCTGTTTACACTGAAGACATTTTACTGGATACAGCTCATATTACGGGGTCTTTTTTGGCTGTATATACAGATGTCTTCAAAGTATGAGAAATGCATATATATATATATATATATATATATATATATATATATATATATGTGCACAGCGCATGTTGCGGGGACGGGTTTTCGTTCCACAAGTTACTATGAAGACATTTTGTTACTTTAGGGACTGTCCTCAAACTTTTTATTATTCTGCTGTTTACACTGAAGACATTTTACTGAGTACAGCGCATATTATAGGGACTTTTTTGGCTGTATATACACATGTCTTCAAAGTATGCACAATGAATATATATATATATATATATATATATATATATATATATATATATATATATATATATATATATTCATTGCCCATACTTTGAAGACATCTGTATATACAGCCAAAAAAGTCCCTATAAAATGCACTGTGTTCAGTAAAATTTCTTCATAGTAAACACTAGAATAACGAAAAGTTTAAGGACAGTCCCCAAAGTACCAAAATGTCTTCATAGTAACTTGTGGAACGAAAATCCGTCCCCGCAACATGCGCTGTGCACATATATATATATATATATGCATTGCCCATACTTTGAAGACATCTGTATATACAGCCAAAAAGTCCCTATAAAATGCGCTGTGTCCAGTAAAATGTCTTCAGAGTAAACACTAGAATAATGAAAAGTTTAAGGACAGTCCCCAAAGTAACAAAATGTCTTCATAGTAACTTGTGGAACGAAAACCCGTCCCCGCAACATGCGCTGTGCAGATATATATATATATATATATATATATATATATATATATATATATATATATATATATATATATATATATATATATATATATATATATATATATGTAAACTTAAAAGTACCAAAGCATAAAATTCAAGTTTCTAGTCAAAGAGGGGAGACTTTTTCTTCTTTTGCCCCTCCATTACCTTTTATTAATAAAAAGTTATATTTTATTAAAAAATTTTAAGTAAAGTACATTTTTATTAAAATAGTAAAGTTTTAGTAAAGAAGTAAATTTTTATAAAAACCATAAATTTTTATTAAAAAAGTACATTTTACAAAAACGTACATTTTTATTAAAAAAGTACTTTTTATTAAAAAAAGTACCTCTTATTAAAAATGTACCTTTTATTTAAAAAAGTACTTTTTATTAAAAAAAACCTTTTGTTAAAAGTACTTTTTATTAAAAAAAGTACTTTTTATTAAAAAAAACCTTTTGTTAAAAAGTACTTTTTATTAAAAAAAGTACCTTTTATTAAAAAAGTACCTTTTATAAAAAAAGTACCTTTTATTAAAAAAGTACCTTTTATTAAAAAAGTACCTTTTATTAATGAAGTACCTTTTATTAAAAAGTTCCTTTTATTAAAAAGTACCTTTTATTAAAAAGTATCTTTTATTAAAAAAGTACTTTTTATTAAAAAAGAACCTTTTATTAAAAAAGTACCTTTTATTAAAGAAGTACCTTGTATTAAAAAATTACCTTTTATAAAAAAAGTATCTTTTGTTAAAAAGTACCTTTAATTAAAAATGTACATTTTCAAGAAAGTACCTTGTATTAAAAAAGTAACTTTTATTAAAAAACACCTTTTATTATAAAAGTACTTTTTTTTAAATGTACCTTTTATTAAAAAAGTACTTTTTTTTAAATGTACCTTTTATTAAAAAAGTATCTTTTATTAAAAAAGTACCTTTTATTAAAAAAGTACCTTTTATTAAAAAAGTACCTTTTATTAAAAAAGAACCTTTTATTAAAAAAGTACCTTTTATTAAAGAAGTACCTTGTATTAAAAAATTACCTTTTATAAAAAAAGTATCTTTTGTTAAAAAGTACCTTTAATTAAAAATGTACATTTTCAAGTTAATAAAGTACCTTTTATTAAAAAAGTACCTTTTATTGAAAATGTACCTATTATTAATAAATAAATTTTTTGTTTAAAAGGCATCTAGATTGTTTTCTAACCATAACTGAGAACATCCGCTTAAATGCGTTCCTAACATTTTTTTTAAAAAGGACCTAGATTATTTTCTAACCATAACTGATGAACATCCGCTTAAATGTGATTTTTAAAAAAATATAGAGCAATTCCATATGAAAACGATCAAAATTGGCAAATTTTTGGACGACTCCTCTCCGATTTTAAAATAAATAGTCTCAATCGATTGCCCAGCAAAAAAAAAATGTACCTACATATTTTTTTTTTTTTTTATAGTGACTGGTTTAGTGGTGGTGTACACCACTGTCATGTGACAAAATTGAAGAATTCTTCATAAGGGACTTCATTGAAAGTTGTTTAAAAAAAAAACTACTAAAGCGATCGCAACGATAGCTCGTTGGAAAGGTATTGAATCAGGCTTTAATTGAAAAATAAAATTTTCCTAATTTTTCTCAGAAATTTAATTTTTTTCCCATGAAAATTAAATTTTCCCATGAAAATTAAATTTTCCGATTTTCCACAGAAGCTCCTAAATTTTCCGGCTAATTTTATTTAAATTTATTTTTGTATTTAAATTTATTTTTGGATTTTGGATTAAATTTATTTTTGGATTCCTCATAATTTTTGCTTTAAGAATCAGCAATAAAAAAATGGGCCCCGACTCCTTGTTTGGACAGGAGAAGAGCATTTAAGAGACCACCTTGTTCTCATTGTTTTTATATTTTTTATAATTGAATTATTTTTAATTATTTAACATTATTTTATTTTATTATTAAAAATACATTTTAAAAATTATTTTACAGTTAAAAATACATTTATGAAGAAAAAATCTTTCTTATTTTGCTGCTTATACTTAATTACAATATTTATTAAAAATTTCAATTGTCTTGGCATCATTATAAAATCAAAGTAACTTTAAATTTAGCACGTCGGCAGACGAAGAGTACCGCTTTACATTAATTGACATATCAGAAATATTTGGTATGAAGCAATGAAACTTTTGCGTTCCAGTTATAGTTTTGACATTATTATATCTGTTTTGAAGTCGTCGCTCCATGGCATCGTGTTCTTTTTGAGTGCATAAAACTGTGTTAATGGCAATTTCCTTGCTTTGAATCCACGAAAACAAATGTTGTACATTTAAGATCTGGTCAGTATATGGCCTTTGCAAACTTGCGTTCCCCCTGACGCATCGCATGGGCCCTTACCGTGGGACGTCGCAAAAAAGTGCCACTCGACCTTGCAGTTTTGTTCTTCTTCAATTATGCAAAGATTGTAAAAATTTTTTTTATTCTTGTACTGAGAAGCCGCGCCGTCTGAGAAAAACGTTACTTTGTCGATTGCATCGAATTTTGATCTTAAGAATTCAAACAGTTTCATTTGAAATAAATAAACGGACACATAATTATGAGCTAAACTCTCCGCGACAACAACAAGGCTTACGGTCTGTAGTTCGTTATCTTCGTTTTTGAAATAAATGCAAAAAGGATGCACCGTGCACTGGTCGTTTGCCCAGTGATAAGCCTGAATTTCATCCTGAACGAGAAAAGTGTAATTCTCGGCAAAGTCGCTTATCACAATGAATTCATTTTGGGCTAATTTCTCCTTACTTTCCTTTAGAAATTTCGATTGCATCTCGGATATGAAATGGTGCGCCTTCAGTTCATTCAACTTGAATCCGAATTCCTCGATGAATTCCGGAATCTGCTTTACCACGGTCTCAAGGGAACATCTGCCGCTGCTAATTATCCACTGTTTGAAATGCACCTCCTGAATTAACAGCTGTTCAAACTTTTCCGCCAAATATTGCTCTAGCTCGTCAATCTTCGGACAATTGTCGCATTTGGACAGATGACAATTTTCCGTGGGGTATGCGCACAACGACTTCGACAGGAGGTCCCTATATGTTTCAATTTCACCGTGAAATACTTTCAATTTCTTGCATGGAAAGAACATTAATTTGATGTTTTGATGAAACATGCAAACGCAGACTGAATGCGTTCCGTGCCTGTCTAATGCCAGCACGCATTCTTTTGGTCGTAGGATGGCAAACTTAGAAAATTCCACTTTTTCTGCTGGGTATTTCTCTTTGAACTGATGGTATGCTTCGGATAGATTACATAATAATAATCTGCGCTGCTTGTGTACTTTTTCTCCATCTTCACGTGTGATAACATAGTCACGTGTACCTGGGCAGGCGCGGCTGTTGTCATCATTGCAGTAAAAATCTTGAATCAATTTCACCGTTGCTTCGCTGAGGGTCCTTGAGCCAAATTTCTTGGTGGGAGTCCCCAATATGCCCTTCTGTCGAACTAATTCTTTGCTTCTTCTCGCGATGTAAAAAGATGTTTGAAACTGTTCAGAAATCTTGCGTATAGACCATGATTGAGGCAGCACAGATAAAATGAGATATTTCTCCGGAAAAGTGGTCGCTAAATTGAATTTTCTTTTCAACTGCTCAATCATTTGTTTGCCGTCATCAACGTCATCTGCTTGACTGCATTCGTTATCAGAGCCTTCATCAAATATTGTCGCGATTGCACTCATAACCTTGCGTTTTTTATCTTTCCTGTATTTTTCACTTCGCAACTTTCTTTTTCTAATAGGCGTTTCACCTAAAGTGGTAATAGCCTCATTCAAAGGACTCAAAGACATATTGACCATCGGAATGTCTGCCTCACTATCAGATGAAACATTTTGTTCAATTGTCATTTCACTCTCGGATTGTGGTTGCATTTGTTTCAATGCATTTGCTTGTTGAGACAAATCGATTTTACACTTGGGGCAAATGAATTGTGCTTCTTCACCGTATTGTATATTTAATTCATTCATGTATCGCTTCGAAACACCAGTTAATTTTAATACCTTTATCTTTTTCGAACGATGTCCACTCTTGTTAAACGGATTGCAGCAAAATTTATTCATTTTACTTTAAATTGTCTTTACAGCTTCACTCTTTACTTTACAAAAAAAAAAAAAACACTTTAACACTTTCACGTTTAGTATTCAACTGAAATTTGACTCAGAGTGTGTGAAGTATTTATATTTATTTTTTGGTAAAAAATAGGACTTAATTGGTTACTGCCAATAAGCCGACCACAGGTCATAAAATGTTTTGTAAATTTTTTAAATTACCAGGTAATAAATATTTCGCCATATTTATGGAAAATCCGTGTTTTATGACTTGTCATTTTAGGCGAAATATTTATTACCTGGTAATTTAAAAAATTTACAAAACATTTTATGACCTGTAGCCTCAGTCGGGTTTGGTGTGCCATTACATGCCACTGCTGCTTTTATCCATGGATTTATGGCCGATCTTGTGAAGGCAGGCAGACCATATTCACTACACACTCAACTTGGGGCTCTTAAAAAAAAAATTGATTTTTTCTTCATAAATGTATTTTTAACTGTAAAATAAATTTTAAAATGTATTTTTAGTAATAAAATAAAATAATTTTAAATAATTAAAAATAATTCAATTATAAAAAATATAAAAACAATGAGAACAAGGTGGTCTCTTAAATGCTCTTCTCCTGTCCAAACAAGGAGTCGGGCCCATTTTTTTATTGCTAATTCTTAAAGCAAAAATTATGAGGAATCCAAAAAAAAAATAAAATTAGCCGGAAAATTTAGGAGCTTCTGTGGAAAATCGGAAAATTTAATTTTCATGGGAAAAAAGGTAAATTTCTGAGAAAAATTAGGAAAATTTTATTTTTCAATTAAAGCCTGATTCAATACCTTTCCAACGAGCTATCGTTGCGATCGCTTTAGTAGTTTTTTCTTAAAACAACTTTAAATGAGGTCCCTTATGAAGAATTCTTCAATTTTGTCACATGACAGTGGTGTACACCACCACTAAACCAGTCACTATAAAATAAAAAAAAAATATGTAGGTACATTATTTTTTGCTGGGCAATCGATTGAGACTATTATTTTAAAATCGTAGAGGGGTCGTCCAAAAGGTGATCGCTTTCATATGGAATTGCTCCATATTATTTTTCAACTATAATTTCCTTGTATTTTTGGTTTGCTTGTTTTGGTTCTGAAAGCTTTTTAGAAAAGACTTCTGTTTTCCTTAAGACCAGGTGCATTGTCTGCTTTTTAAAATGATTTTTTTATGATTTAATGTATTCTCTACAGTTTTTCTTTTTTTCTTCATTTTAATTCATTTGCCCAATATTTCTTATAGAATCTTAGGACTTGAAAATGTATGTGAATGAAAGTCTGTATGGGAGAACGCGGGTATTAAAACTGTAGATTTAAGAAAAGCTGTTTTGCCACAAAATTCTGTTTTCATTCATACCCACGAAAAGAAAAATTGATGCATCTTTAGTTTGCCAGTTCGTTCGTAGCTGAGTATTTTTATTAACATGTTGTCTACGAAGAAAACTACAAAATTTTAGTAAAATTTAATGTTTCCAGTTGTTTGATTTTTATAGATTTGTTTGTGTATTTATTCTTACTGTAATATTCAGTTGATTATGAATCTTTTGACGATATTTTGTTTTTAAAATGCTTGATTTAAATCCTGTCCGATATAGCATTTTTCGTCCTTATGTTTTCTTGAAAACTTGTCAAAAGTTGAAAGTGTTTGATAAAATGTATCTAACTTTAAAAATCGTAGGGTATCCTTGAGTTCTTTAGTAACCAATTAAAACTTTTTTCATTTTGTTTGTTGGTTTTTCTCTTATAACAACAACTGGGGCACCTTGAGGCACAAAAAGGCTGCATGTAAAGTATGAGTAAATTGTTTTTTATGTGTTTTTGCTTGTTCTTTGTAGTCATAAATTTTATTTTGATAAATATCTTTATTTTTAAATTACTCTGTTTTTTCGTTACACAAAAGTTATTAAATTAAAAAAAAAAATTAATAATGTAATACAACAAAATTATTTTGAAATTATTTTTTAACAAAACAACTCTCTATCTCTCTACGACTTTGCTCCCCTTTTCACAATCTAAGTACTTGGAAAATAAAATTCTAATAATTTTATTTGGTTTTGTTAAATTTCTTCTCCTGTTGGTATCTTTTGAAATATTAAATTACTTTATCAATTTTATTTTTTGATGATTTTTTCTTTTGCAAATTTTGCTTTTGATTTCTCGGCGTTAATAGAATAAGAAAAAAAAATATTTTTTTTTATTATTTTGCATGAGTACTTAAATTTCAATGTATGTACAACTTGGAATATTCAAGATGCCGTTACAGTTGCTGCTTTATCCGGCAACTACATCTTTGTTAATCTACTGAAATTACAATAGCAACGTACTTTGTATTTCTTCTCCTTCTCCAGAGTACGAGTGTTAAGTGTCTTTTATTGTGCAAATGTTTTTAAATTAGAATGAGTTGCTACAAGTACAAATTCAATTGAATCTACTTTCAAGTTGGGTTTTTCATATTATAATATTTTCCTTCTTATCGTAAATGACCTTATTTAACAAAGTTTTTTTTATGTATTTTGTTAAGTTCTTGTGAAAATTTTACAGTGAAAATGCTTTAAGAGGATTTTATTTATATTTCTTTTTATTGCAAATTGCTGTTATTTCAGTTAACCAATCTGGACAGTGTAAAATGTGGTACATAATACAAAATGTTGAAATTTCAATATGGTTATTTAAATTTAATCTATATAATAAGTTCTACAGTAAACGCTTGATAAGTCTACAGTAGTACAGTAGTCCCCGCTTAAATTTGCAACCAAAAATGTTGAGTTTTCAGCGTATTCAAGCAGGAAACCATTTATACGAATACTCGGTTTATGCCCGAAATTTACCAGTGCTTTTTAAGTGCTATCTAAGCACTACTGAACCTATTGCTTGAAATTACGGGTATTAATGGCGTATTTTTGAAAATTTTGTTGTCACATACAACAATTTTCAGATAGGTCTGACAGCAGTGTATAAATAATCAAGTTTTCTTAAGCTTTAATTGCACTAAAATTTTTTCTTTAAGCAACAAATTTTCGCCACAGTAGCTCAAGTGATAGAGCTGCTAATTTTGTACCTCACCTGAGTTCGAAACCTACTGAAGACTATGGCAATTTGTAACAATTACATACTTTAATTCCTTAACCCTTTAATCACTAAGACCGTCTACAGAAGGTCATCACTAAAGTACAATTATATCCAATGCAATATTTTTGGTGCACTAATCGCCAATGACATTTTTGTCTGTTTGAATTTTCCTATCGAACAGTGCCGGTTTGAACACGCTCAGTTGAATAGTTTGATAGATACACCCATTTCTGTAAAGATTTTTGTCAAAACAGACACGAAAATTATTTATGATTTTGGTGCAAAATTAAAACTAAAAAAAACTTACTCTCCAACAGCTCAATTGACTCGAAATTTTTTTGGAAAGTAGCTTCAAGCTGTATTTTGATAATTTGTTGCGTGTGTGATTTGTTTGATTTCATTTTTTCCACCTGGCGCTTTCAGGTTAATTTTTTTTTGACAAATGGACTTCACATTCGTGCTTTTTAGTCCAAAATGATACTAGAACCAAAATTTCATAAAAAAAACCTCGTATTTCGACTCCAGTGGTTAAAGGGTTAATAATGATATTTTTGACACTTTCGTCAGCAATGGGGTAAAAAAGGGAAAAAAATCTCCCCTCAACGGCCAGACTTTAGTTAGAAACCTGAAATTTAAAATATTTATTTGTTCCCTAAAGTATGATCTAATTTTCTTACAAGGTACTTTTTGGAATATTCGTCAGGTACTTAGTAAAAATGAAGCCTTAAAAATGGAGACGGTGTGTCTAAACCGTTTTGGCTAGAAACCTGATATTTAAAATATTTGAGTATTCACTTGTAAGATACTTTTTTGAATTTACGATAGGAGGGTGGTATAATAAGACTTCAATTAGGGAAAAGTACCGCCCATAACGGCTTTGGTTGGAGACCTGAAATTTTAAGAACTAGTCGTAGTGAAAAATTCGGAAACAAAATGCAATAGAACGGGGAACCTGTGTAATTGAAAGACTAAAACAGGCGACCGAAATGAAATGGAACTGCAAATGAATGTAATGAAACACTATACATAGAAAAAACTAAAATCAAGTTTTAATTAAAATATTTGTAAATACAATTAAAAATTGAATTGAATTTGGACCAGCAAAATAATTTGTTATATCAATTAATTTTTTTTGTTAAAATTAATTGAAATTTTCCATTATTTTTTTTAATTATATCAATTAAATTTGTAATCAAAAATTTTCAACATTTTCAATTAAAATTTTAATTATCTTAATAATAACTTTAATTAAAGTTCTAACCAAAAATCAGTTAAAATTTATTTTAAATTATTAATTGAAATTCTAGCATCAAATCAATTAAAAGTTTTATAAAATTTTCAATATACTTGGGTACCAATTTTATCATAACTTTTGCATGTGTATCTGCAGTATTACCGAAAAAGTTTGTACTTAACAAATTTTTAAATAATCAAATTTTTTTTTATCTTAAATGCTAAACTTTAAAATTAAATATTTTAGAAAAAGGGTGGCATCATAAAAGAATTAAAATTTTAACAAATAAAAACTTTAAACAATTTTTTTTAAATTTTAAAATATACCTTTAAAAATATGATTCCTTGTTTTAATTTTTAAATCTGATTCAATTTTCAACGAATCGATTTGCAAAATTCTGTTAATTTTTTGAATAATTTTCTACTTTATTTTATTAATATCAAACTCTGAGAATCAATTTGATTTTTGTTGATTTTTTAATAAAGCAAACAACCAAAAATCGTTCGCGAATGGAACAACAAAATAAAATGTTCAATTGAGTCAAAAGTGAATCATTGATCTGAAATAATTATAATTTATTCGTAGATTCATAAAATTAATAAAATGAAATAAAATGAATTAACAAGCTCTGCATTAAAAGCGATACGTTATTAATTTAGCAGAAATAGCTTTCGATTATCGATCTGAAAAATCTATAAAAATTTATATGTTGTCAATAGTGTTTATTGTAAACTACAATATTTTATACACCAAGTTCATTGTCAATTAAAAATTTAATTGATATGATGAAACTTTTAATTGAAAAGGAACAAAAAATAAAAAAAAAATGTAATTCAATATTTTTTTTGGCAATAATATGTTTTGTGTACAAAGGTTCGGTATTTCTCAAATAGGTTTTTCTGCAATTCCTAATGGGTATGTATGTAATTACCAAAAATATCGGACTGAATCCATACTTGTAGTATAGAAATTCACTCAGAATTACATCCTGATTTAATGATACCCGTCCGTCAGTGTAAACAATGTTATCAAGCTAGAGGTCGAAAATATAACCATCTTTCGATGAAATTTGGTACACAAGGTTTTATTGGGACAAGGATGAACCCTTACGAATTTGATTAGAATTGGTTCATATTCACCCCTACCTCTCGTAGAAGTTCCTTTCTGAACTGGGCTTAAATGGTTTTTAGGCAAAGAAAACTGTAGATATCTGCTTTATAATTTGGCGTGTGACCATAAATTACGTCTCCAAATTCAAAGAATATCGCACAATATTTGGACAAAGTCCTTATATAAACCTACCTTTCCGGTATTTGCTTATTTTGCAGCTTTTTCTCTATAATTTGTGCCCTGTTTATAAAAAAAAAGCATCAGCATTTTAGAATTTAGGAATTTTGACCGCTTCCCAAAATTTAACCCAAATTATACTTTGTGTAGGTTATTATATAGTCGACATGCCCGACTTCAATTTTTGTACTACTTTTTACAATGTCCAGAGGTGCAATGTTGTTACTACCCATACAAAATTTGAATTTAACTACTCCTTAAATTTAACCATATATTAAGTAATCGAATAAAATCAATTATAATAGGATTTAATTAATACAATCCACAATTCGGTTGGTTCAAATGCAACCGTAATTTAATGATATATTTGATCAGGATAACCGTATTTGTAGTTACCACTTTCGAATATCAAAATTTTTTTTAACAAATTTGATAGATTGTATTAATTTTCCAGTACATTCACTAAATAAATGGTTGCTCCTACTGTTTGTAATTTCTAAACGAATTCTATTCGTAAACTTGATTAGAAATATCAATAATTGGATAATAGTATCCTTTTTTGGTTCCTTTTTCATTCTTTCAATTCCCAATGCCATATTTTTGGTATAATTATGGATTATAGGCTATTCCAAATAAAATAAAATTCTTACACATAAATGTTAATGGTTTTGATCGAATTGCAACCAATCTTTTCTCTGGGTGTAATAATCCTAAATTGGCTTAAAAGAAAGTATGTTCGTTTCGGCTTAAATCGTTTAGTCTTTATTCAAAATCAATTCTGCAATCTATTTCTTCAACAAAAGGGGAGCAGGAAATGGTGTAGCAACTGGAGCGGCAAAAACAGGAGCAGCAGCATATGTGGTATATGCAGCAGGAAAGGCGGCAGAGTGAGCTACAGTATGTGCGTTATAGCTGGAGGCATAAGGAGCAACATATGATGAATGACCAACAACAGCGGCAGCTGGAGCAGTATATGCCAAAGGAGCACTATATGCCAAAGGCGAATTGTAAGTCAAAGGTATAGAGTAAGCCAAAGGAGAGGTATAAGCTAAAGGAGCTACAACACCGGGCTTAGCGGTAGCTACGGCCAAAACAGCGAAAAAACAAACAGCGATCTAAGATATAAAAGAATAAATTAAAAGTTTAGAATTGTTTTCAATTAAAAATACGGTATTTTTTGTTTAATACTTACAAATTTGAACATTTTGTTTTAGGTTTAGTAAGTACAAATTGGATTTGATAATTTTCTACAATCTGGTTTAGTCTTATATAGTAAAAGAAAACCATCTTTATATGAACTTCTAAAATATTGTGACACAAATAAAATTATCGTTAAATTTCAATGAAATGCAAGGTCATGGTTAATGCAAGCAATAAATTAACATAAATATTTAAGTTAAAAGACAAAGGTACACATAAATATTTTAAAAATTTAAAATAAATTTAACCCTCAAAGGTATTAATTTGCAAAAGCCATGAAAATATAAATACAATTCCCAGGCGTACCTACTAACAAGGAAAGTACTCCAAATAAAACACTTCCACTTTGATGAAATTTGGGTATGTGATAGAAAATAGAAACCTAAGAGCAACTTGTCTCACTTTTTAGGTCACCTCGGTGATTTAAGGGGGTAAAATAGGGGGAAGAAATTCGGACATTTTTGGGGTACTTTTTTAGTTCGCCAGCATGTCGGAATTGCTAGAAATTCTAAATAAAAATTGCATGGAAGTAATATATTCATCAAATAAGGAAGTTTGATATACATAAAGCTTATGTTTTAGCACAGGTTTATCAAGTTTTTACAAAATGTACCAAAAATGGATTTTGATTTTCAAAAAAAAAAATACGTGTCCGCTGAAATTTAATAAGAAATAAAACATGTGAATTTAGCAGGCCTAGCGGTTTGCTTTTCCATATAAGGTACCCAGCATTTTTTAATTTTTTACAAATTTAAAAAAGCACAAAGTACCAAAAAAGGTACCAGTAAAAATCCCTCAAAAAACGCTTGCCAATGATAACATACTTACATATGGTTCCTTTAGTTTAAATACCTTTAAAAGCTAAAAAACAAAATTTTGTAAGTATAAGTAGTGTTTTTTTTTTCAAATAATATAAAATTGTTGTCCAAAAAAAAACCAATCACTTCTTTTTGTTAGCCATGTTCAGTTTGGGTGTTAATATTTTAACAAGACATGCATTTAAAAACAATGTACATACAGCGAAATTGCCTGTTTGGAATATTTAATTAGGTATTTAGTTTGTTGTGATCTATTAAACAAATCTTCAAAATTGTATTTAAACCATAACGCTGTTAGCCTAAAGTATTCAATTCAATTCGTAAACTAATCAAATCTTCAACAAAATGTTCAAATTCGTAAGTTAAAAATTTTTGGATTTAATATATATTTTTTTTTTTATAATTTTGCTTTTTAAATATTTTGCAGATCGCTGTTTGCTTTTTCGCTGCTTTGGCTATTGTCTCCGCTAAGCCTGGTGTTGTAGCTCCATTGGCTTATACTTCTCCTTTGGCCTACTCTGCTGCTGCTCCATTGGCATACAGTTCCCCTTTGGCATATAGTTCTCCTTTGGCTTATACTGCTCCAGCTGCTGCTGTTGTTGGTCATGCTTCATATGTTGCTCCATATGCCTCCAGTTATAATGCCCATACTGTAGCTCATTCTGCTGCCTTCCCAGCTGCTTATACTGCATATGCTGCTGCTCCAGCTTTTGCCGCTCCAATTGCTACACCATTTGCTGCTCCCCTTTTGTTGAAGAAATAGATTATTGAATTGAATTTTAATAAACACTAAACGATTTAACCCAAAACGAAAGTTCTATAATTTTTAGAGTAGTAAACATAATTAAAAACAAGTAAGAGCGGCTAAATTCGGCTATGCCGAATCTTACATACCCTTCACCATGGTTGGAAAAATAGTGAAGTTTATATATGGACACATATGGAATGGACATATTTATATACGGACATATTTAAGTGGAAATTCACCATTTAGTTTAGTGATAAAACTTGGTCTCTGAAAGATTTATGGTTCCCGAAAATAGGTATTTAAAAAATGTATGTTTTGGTCATAACTACTTTCAGCAAATATGTTCTACTAAAGATTTTCGATCTTTGGATATATAAGACGTATCCATAGGTCATATTACAGCTCTAAAATTTTAGTTTTTATACAAATTTTGATGTTTTTAGCCCATTTATGGAGTACGGTCTTACCGTTCTTAAGATATAAATTAATCTATTTTGTGCCACGCCCGATTCAAGGATCCCGCCCACATTTGGTCAGATGTTGTGTATTGATAACAAAGATTATTGCACCTTATTTAAAACTTTTCCTCTTTCCGTTCTCCAATTATACAGAAAAGCTGACCGACATCGTTAAGCCAACTGTGCTGGACGCATTTGTTTTGTTAAAAAAAATAAAAAAATAACGAAAAGTCTTAAGAAAATCAAAAAAAAGTGTTAAAAAAATATAAAAATAAAAAAAGTTGAATAGACGGGGCTCGATCGCGCGACTAAAAGAAAAAAGTATTTGTGACATAGCGCTTAGACCACTGAGCCATTGAAGGACATAAGCAAACGTTGTTAATAGAAGTAAATAAAGACAAACCTTTGTATGGATTTGTTGTTTGTGGGTAAAAGGTGAGGAGGTGAAAGACAAAAAGTTCAACAAATAAAATAAAAACAACAACAATCACGATCATAATGCCAATCAGTGTTGTCATATTTTTTTTTCAAAAATCTTTTTAGTTCTAAAAAAAGCTTTTTTCAACCAAAAAAATATTTTTTTACAAATCGTTAAAAGAAATCACTAGAACTACATGTGTTTTATTTCTACAAATACGTTTGATTTAGCTGGCAAATTTGGATTTGGGATTTTATTTTTTATTAAAAAATATTTTTTATTTCTTTACCTTAATTTTAAAAATTTGAAGGAAAATAGTTTATAATTTTTTTTTTATAAATTATTATCAGTTATGACCTAAAATAGTTTCACTCAAAAAGGAATTATGTATTAAATTTTCTTAATATATGAGAAATAAAATGGTTTAAAAATCTTTTTATAAATTCTTTTAAATCGGAGCAAAATATAGAAAGAAACCCGTTTGTATTTTGTTTGTATCGGAGGGTTTTTATAAAAATGTTGATGTTTGTAGCCTATTTATGGATTATTTAATTATTAATTTAAAATTTTATTAATTTTAGTTATTAATGTTAAACAAAAAAATTAACAAAAAAAAGTCTTAAGAAAATATGTATAAAAAAAATTGTACAAAAAAGTTGAATAGACGGGAATCGAACCCGCGCCTTAGAGAAAAAACTATTTGTGACATAGCAGTTAGACCACTGAGCTATTCAAGCTTATTTGCATTCGTCGCTTATAGAAGTAAAAAATAAACAGTTTTTGTTATAACAGATTTGTTTGGTTTTTATTTAAATGACAAATCTTTGTATGTGTTTGTTGTTTGTGTATAAATGGTGAAGAGGTGATAGACAAAAAGTTCAACAAATAAAATAAAAACAACAACAATCACGATCAGTGTTGTCATATTTTTTCTTTTCAAAAATCTTTTTAGTTCTAAAAAAAGCTTTTTTCGACCAAAAAAATATTTTTTTTAAAAATCGTTAAAAGATTTCACTAGAACTGCATGTGTTTTGTTTCTACAAAAACGTTTAATTAGCTGGCAAATTTGCATTTGGGATACTATTTCGCCTTTTTAAAAAAATGATTTTTAATTTCTTTAGCTTAATTTTAAAAATTTGAAGGAAAATAATTTATAAATTTTGTTTTATGAATTATTATAAGTTATGACCTTAAACAGTTGTTTTCAAAAGGTGAATTATGTATAAAATTTTCTTAATATATGACAAATAAAATGGTTTAAAAATCTTTTTATAAATTCTTTTAAATCGGAGCAAAAAATAGAAATAAAACCGTTTGTATTTTGTTTTTATTAAAGTTTTAATGTTTTTAGCCTATTTATGGATTATTTAATTATTAATATAATATTTTTTATTTAATGTTAAAAAAAACAAATAACAAACAAAAAAAAAAAGTCTTAAGAAAATAAAAAAAAATTGTACAAAAAAAAAGTTTAATTGCAGGATGTAGGAATCGAACCCGCGCCTTACAGAAAAAAGAAGTATTTGTGACATACCGTTAAGACAACTGAGCTATTAAGGTCATGTGGAATGATCGTTAATAGAATTAAATAAACAGTTTTCGTTCAATAGGGATTTGTTTGGTTTTTATTTAAATGACAAATCTTTGTGTTGGTTTGTTGTTTGCGTATAAATGGTGAAGAGGTGAAAGAAAAGAATTTTAACAAATGGATGTGTTTGTTATGCGTAATATTCAACATACATATAAAAACAAAGGGATTTTACGGAAAAAATTAGAGGTAGTTGCCTTTCATTTGAGTATAATATTGAGTGAAAAAAAAAATTTTCATTTTTTGACAAAAAAGAAAGTGTATACATCATCATTTTTGGCAAAAAATCGAAAATTTTGCTTTCACTCAATATTATACTCAAATGAAAGGTAATTTTAAGGGCTATATAGCAGTGCATAAATCTCTGCGAGATTCTGAGATTTAGTATGGATTTTGCATTATAACGCATAAAATTAAAATGCATAAAAATTCCATTGTCGATCCTCCATAATCATCATTATCGATACCGGAAAATTCTAAAAATAACATTTTTCCTAAAAAAAAAATTTGTGGAACGTAGTAATAACAACTGAATATTGGCTTTCACAACTAAAAATATGATTTAATATAAATACACAGCCAGAGAAAAGATTGGTGGCAATTCGATCAAAACCATTAACATTTATTTGTAAGAATTTTATTTTATTTGGAATAATATATAATCCATCAAATATATGGCATTGGGAATTAAAAAAAGGGAAAATAACTAAAAAAGAATACTATTATAAAAACAACTTTACGAATAAATTTCGTTTAGAAATTGTGTACAGTAGAAGCAACCATTTATTTAGTGTATGTACTGGACAATTAGTACAATCTATCAAATTTATTAAAACAATTGTCGATATTTGAAAGTGGTAACTATAAACACGGTTATCCTGTTCAAATATATTATTAAATTAGTGTGTCATTTGAACCAACCGAATTGTGGATTATATTGATTACACAGTACAACAGCCAATCTGGGGGGTGAGAAATTCCAAGTCAGGGTGATGGTACTAGGTCAGTATAGTAAAACCCTCAAAGGGTTTGGCGTTCGTGTCAGTTTTTTTTTTATGACCTTTTAAATTTTTTCCTTATCTTGATGTTTTTTCGTTTAGTTGTAACATTTTGGCAAAAACGTAGTTTAACATAACTCGAGAACCACTTGTCCGATTTTGATGAAACAAATTTAGAAAAATTAAGAATTACAATTTCTCTAATCTGTTTCTATACCGTTTTCCTATATGTGCAACACTTTCGAAGTTACAAATGAATGTATGAAGGGAAAAAAGTATTTTTTGCCTAAAAATTTAAATATTTTTTTTTTTTTAAATTCATAAAAAATCCAAAATGGAAAAAAGTGCCAAAACTAATTACTTTCGCGTAAAGTCACATAACTCATGAGCAAAAAAAGGCATAGATCATGAAAATCGATGCACGCGTTTCTCATTTATTCACAATTAGGTAAATGTATGAATTTCAAAAATTTGCTCCAGATATGCACAACATTATTTGGAGAAAACATTGACACTCACAAGCCGAACTCTCTCATATTTTTCTACTGTACTAAAAGAGAAATATTGATGTGGCAACACTGGTTCTGTAATGTTCACATAAAACATGCATTGTCATTATACTTCTTCTCTTTCTCACACTGGTTCTGTGATTTTTGTCATTAAACAAGTGCCGACGAACGCGAACAGTAAAAGTGATTTTTCTCCAGTTTTTTAAAAGTGAATAAATCTGAACAGAATATGGAACTGTGCAAGCCAGATATAAATAGCTTTTGCTACTGGTGTGGTCAATATGTCTCAACACATAAAAAAAGGGGAAATTTCAGTACTGATTTTGTTCAAACATACGAGATGTACTTCAACCAAAATGTTATAGTGAACGTAATTGGGTACCAAATATAGTGTGTAAAAGCTGCTACAACCGTCTAATGGATTGGAAAAATAGAAGACGTGAAAGTATGCCATTCGGTATCCCAATGACTTGGACTAATGCTGGCGAAGGTCACAATCCATTGAATTGCTATGCATGTGCGAATAAAGGAGCCGCAAAAAGGATAAGAAAATCGTATAATTACGTTGGTGTTGCAAGTGCCGCAGCACCATTGCCTCATTCGGACCACATTCCTGTGCCAAAAGCTTCTAGCCCAGATATTTTCTCTTCTACGACTGCTCCGACATATCATGCACGTGATGATCCCCCATATGTATCAGTATCCAATGAGCCAATTTTAATAAATCAAAATAAGCTTGATTCAATTGTTGCCAAGTTGGAATTAACACAGCATAAATCGGAAGAGCTGGCTTCCATTTTGAAATCAAACAATTTGTTGGCAACCGGTGTGAAAGTCACAGCTTATCGAAGTCGTCAGGCAACACTCCAAAGTTTATTCCTTGTGAATGATGAAAAAACTTCTGCATATTGCCCGGATGTAGGAAAATTGATGGACGCAATGGAAATAAAATATGAAGCAGATGACTGGAGATTATTTATTGACAGTTCAAAACTCAGCTTGAAGGCGGTTTTACTGCATAAGACCAATAAAAAACCTTCAGTTCCAATCGCCTATAGTACAGAAACGAAAGAAACATATGATGCACTGGAAAATATTTTAAAAATGGTTTACTACGCCAAACATATGTGGCGCATATGCTGCGATTTAAAAGTTGTAGCAATGCTTTGCGGTCTTCAAAGCGGCTATATAAAATATATGTGCTTTTTGTGCGATTGGGACACACGATTTTCCGGTGACCAATATGCATGCCACGGATGGAAACTCAGAGAGCACAGCAGGTTACAAACGGCCAATATTATTCGTGAGCCTCTAGTGCCGAAGGAGAAGATATTGCTGCCTCCACTGCATATTAAACTTGGAATTGTTAAGAATTTTATCAAAACTGTCGCCAAAAGAGATGAAGTTTTCTTGTGTTTGAAACTAATTTACCCGAGACTCAGCGAAAGTAAAATTAAAGAAGGTAAGTTATAATATCACATTCATTTCCCATGATTTTCCATCTTAACAAATTAATTTTTTCCAATCAGGCGTAGTAAATGGTCCAGATAAACGAAAGCTGATTAAAAGTGACGCATTCAACAATATTTTGATTGACGCTGAATTGAATGCATGGCAGGCAATCAAAGAAGTAATAGAAGGCTTGTTGGGAAAGCATCGTTCTAACAACTACGATGTTTCTGTCGCAAGGATGTTAAGAGCATTCTCGGAAATTGGTGTCCACATGTCCTTGAAAATCCATTATTTACATCATCATCTGGACTACCGAATCTGATGAACAAGGTGAACGCTATCATCAAGTTGCTATGCCATTTGAAATGAGGTAATACTGATTTTTTATTTTTTCAAACTCATTTTAATAAAACAAAAACTTACAGATATAGAGGGAAAAAGTCGCCGAGTGCAATAATTGCGGAAATTTGCTGGTGGAGTAAGCTTGTGTGGCAAGACAAGGATGATCTTGATGATAAAGAGTTTTCAGGAGATGCAGAAGGGCCAACAGTGGAGTCACACATTGACATTATGTGTGGTTCAGAAACTGATGATAGCGATGAATGCGATGCCACTAGTCCCGAACAACCACCATCGAAAAAGTCTAGGAAATATTTATTAAAATAAATAAAAATAAATAAATAAAATAAAAATAAAAAATTATAAAAATGTTTACTTAATTTTAGTAGTTTATGGCCAGAAGTCTGGAGTTATTGGGGAAAATTTATAAAAAAGGCGATAAATGACACTTTTTTGAATAAAAACAAATATCAATATTCTTGTCAAAATGGGATACCTTCACTTAATTGTAAATAAAAGCAGAACGCGTTAATCGATTTCTATGATCTATGTAGCATTTTGTTTATAGGTTATGTGACTTTACATGAAATTAATAACACTTGATCCTTTTTTCCGTTTTGGATTTTTTATGAATTTAAAAAAAAAAAATTTTAATTTTTAGGCAAAAAAATATTTTTTTTTCTCCACAAATTTATTTTTACCGGCAAAACTGTTAATTATAAATAAAAACGTTATATGAACAGATTAAAGAAATTGTAATTCTAAATTTTTTTGAGTTTGTTTTAGCAAAATCGGAGAAGTGGTTCTCGAGTTATGTTAAACTACGTTTTTGCCAAAATGTTACAACTAAGCGAAAAAACATCAAGATAAGGAAAAAATTTAAAAGGTCATAAAAACTGACACATACGAATGCCAAACCCTTTGAGGGTTTTACTATACTGACCTAGTACCATCACCCTGACTTGGAATTTCTCACCCCCCAGACAATAATCCCAAAAATGTTCCATAGTGTTATAGAAGCCACTAAAACACAATCCTTTTGTTCCATCATTGCTGTTTCCAATCAAGTTTTAAAATAAAATTCGTTTATTAGTTGTGTGCAGTTGAATCAACCATTTATTTAGTGAATACACTAGAAAATTAGTACTATCTTTCACATATATTAAAAAAATTTCGATATTCAAAAGTTATAACTAACATACGGTCATCCTGATCGAATATACCATTAGGGTTTCAGTTAAACCAACCGAATTGTGGATTGTATTTATTATAGGCGTCACTAAGGATTGGTATTGGCAAACGAATATTATTATATTTGTTTTTCTAAAGTATTTAAAGCCAAATTTAGCCATTTAAATATAAAAGTGTTTGTGGCGTAGAGGGTAGGGAGGTAGCCCGCTACTCCGATTTCTCAAGTTCAAATCCCGGAAAAGGCACACTTTTAAAGAAATATTTTTTTTAATTAAACTAAAATATTAATATGTTATATATCAAATATGTCAAAGGAAATTAAAATTAGTTTGCAGCAAGCAAGAGTCTGAACTATGAATCTGAATGCCCAGATTCAATACCGGAAAAAATCTAAAAATAAAATTTTTCTTAAATAAAATTTCGTGGAACGTGATAATAATTATGTGGAATATAAATATTAAATCAGACTACTGAATATTGGCTTTCGCAACAAAAAATTTAATTTAATATGAAGGCAGTTGTCGTCGTAACCACCAGAATTCGATTGGCAACAATTTCAGTGGCCACAACTGATCTGGGTGTAGGTATTTCTTAAAAATATTACAAATCTTTCAATATTTTTGTTTTAACATCATTATTTGAAGTTTTACAGATGTTCAAACATTTTTTTCAATGCCGTTTTAATGTAAAATAAAATAACAGAAAACGTAACCCCGTTTTATATTAACCGGTTTTTGTTTTACAAATACCGAAATAGGTTTTTTAAAAAAATATTTTTCGAATAAACCGAAAGCTGGGTTTTCGAACACTCTATACACCAGCGGACATGCCTGAGAGACGTTAGTAGAATAATTTGTAAACGGTTTTCAATCGCACTCTACTATTTTTGTACTGATTTTTAGTAAAAAATTATTATTTGGCTAATCTTTTTGCTATTTACATTTTACAAATTACAGAATTTTTACAGAATTTTTACAGAATATTTACAAATTTTTGTTGCTAATTTCAGAAATCATTTTACAAATTTTTGAAAACCGATTTGCTAAAATTAGCAATAAATATTACTTATTTTAAAAAAAGTGGATATTGAAAGAAATGTTATTTCTAATTAAAACACCTACAAAGTTAAATTTCTTTAAAATGTTACATATATTAAAAAAGGGATCGGAAGTAAAGATACCGACTCATGTCTAAAAAGGGGACATCCATTTAAAATAGCACTAAAAAGGTTTTTTAGTTCTAAAAATCCGCCCTAAAAATAATTAAAATTTAACCTTAAAAGTAAAAAAAAAATTGACAAAAATATTTTTCAAAACAGAAATTACCAAATTAAAACAAAATGATAAATTCGTTTATGTTTTAACAAATTTTATTGATTTTTTTTTCATTTTGTATAAAATATTTTTTAAAAAATATAACCAACATTTTTTATGCTCGATAAAAAGAAATAAATTTAAAACTTTGTACTAATATTAATAATATTTAGTATTTTTTTTGCTGATTTTAGCAAAAGGATTTTAAATTCCCCTTACAAAAAGTCTACTAAAATTTAGTAGCGGCTACTCATTTTTCTACTAATTTCATTGTACGTGTAGCAGACATGTGTTGCTAAGATTAGCAAAAAATACCGCTGTGCTCAAATTAGCAGAATTTCCCGTAATAACAGCAAAATGTTCAGTTGCCATTACAGACTTTTTTTGGTGAGTGTATAGAAAAATCAAAATTTTTTGACTGCCCAAAGTACGATCAAGAAGGATTTTGCGAAGACGACACGCAAAGTTGATTTATTCTTAAGTATTTTATACCCGTATACAAACCTACGTAACAAACCTACTATCTTTTTAGTACCCACTTAAAAAGGAATCATCATTTAAAACGAACAATTAACTAGTCCATAAAATGATTTAATCCTTTAAGGCTTGCTTACCATCAATAATCCATAAGCATATGGTAAAAACCCTCTTATGTACAATTTTTTGTCGTTTTTCCATATAATAGCAGGCGTTTTAGGAAAATATACTTGAATTTCACATGCTTACATACAAACACACACATACACATACAAAAAAGAAGAAGCAAAACAGGAACTTAAGCTTCTTTGAAACAACCATTAAGTTGACAACAATCCAAAAAAAAAAAAAAAAACAATTTTACTACAATATCATAGAAGAAGAACAAACTACTGCCACAACTAGTACTACAAGAAACTAAACACTTTAACAGTTTGTCATGTTCAAAGGCAAATCGAGTTAAATTGTGTGCACAAAGCGTAATGTGTAAAGAAAGTTACGTTTAGATTGGACAGTAAAAGCAAAAATCTTTGCCATTACAATATAGCAAAGCAGAGAATAGAGAGAGTATCGTTGTCAGCAGACAACTACGACACAAAACTTGTATGGGTTTTGACAACCAACACAATCACTTTAAAGGTTTTTTTTCTATAATTTTGTCAAGTTTATTTTTGGTTAACAGAAAAAATCACAAAAAATAAAATTGGGCATGCAAATTACAAATAAGCCTTAACATATGCTAAGGTAAACTAAACTGATAGACTGACTACGAAATAGATTTTACAAAGTTTTAATTATAATAACAACAATGATTTTTGATAGTTGCATGAAATTAATTTGGTGTGGTTGGCATGTCACAGGGAAATGAGAGAAACAGGAAATGGTTCTAAACCAATATTAAAAATGTTATTTGTAAATTCGTTAAATAAGCTTAAAGTTTACAAATGCCATATTTTTGTTTGTTCTAAAAATCTTCTGTTCTGCTACACTTACGGAAAAATATTTCATCATGCCATAAATGCTTAATTGTATTTGAACAATTTTCATAAATATTCTTTTACAAAATTTCCATAAATCTTAATTATTTCATAAAAAATTTCAAAAACAAATTTAATAAAATTGCAATAATTCCTATTAAGTTTACATTTATATTCACTTATATAATTGCAAAAAAAAAAAAAAAACTTCATAAATACGAAAAATCTCCTTCATAAATATGATGAAACTTCTGCAAAAATATTGCTGAAACATAATACACATATTTAGCAATATGCCAAATTCGACTTTTTGCGAAAAATAACTTTTTTATTGTTTAAAATGGGCTTCAGCAGCAATTTTTGTTCTGCGCCTTTTTTTATAATTCTGCTTTTCACAAAATTACAGTTATTTTTTGGTTACTGAAGAAAATCAAAATTTTGACCTTTAAATTTCCAGAATTCGACCAAATGATCTTTGGCAACTTTGTACAAAATCTTTTGGCTAGTATTTTTGCTGAACATATGAAATCATAATATTTGCATTTTTCAATATAAAAAAAAAAAATTTCCGCCATCTAGCGCAATAATTTGTACTAACTATATTCAGAAATTAGAAAGGTAATTTGAATATCTTTCCAATAAAATCGGTTGAAAAATAACCGAATGGAAAAGAAAAGATCTATAAGATAATGAAATAGTTTCAAATTTATATTAAATTATGTCTGTTACTTAAATTCATCATTAAAGTTTTGTACGTACTTACATTTTTAGGTTTGCGAATAAAATTTTAGTTATGTTAGTAGAATTATATTTAACATAATCTTTATTATTTATACTTTTAAAAACGTCAAGTTATTTTTATTATTTAAATTTTCAGAGGTCTACATAAGAGTGTAAATTCTTTAGTTTTTCTTTAAGCTGGGACTCTAAATCCAAATTTGTTGTTGGCCAAACTTTTTTACCGTGATATTTATAAACCTCTATTAAACCTCTCAAACCTATTTTAAACCTCTCAAACTGTTTATTTCCACACATTGACATTACTGTGGAATGAGTATACATCATCTACAGGTCTATCGATATATCTTTTTATCATTGAATCTTTTGCAGCCACTAAAACTGTTTGGAAAACGTAAACATCTTTTTTTAAATTTGCAGTAAGCAAATTAACTGTTGACTTTTATTTTTTTTGTTTGTTTTTTATTTAGTAAATCATTTGAGAGATTGATAATTAATAACCATGCATAGGGTGCCGGCTAGAATATCTACTGCCGTCTTACACAAATTGGGCTGAATATTATGCCTTGAAAATCAACATAGTTGTTGATGACTGTAGTACGAGTATCTAAAATTCTGCGGTGGTGCTTAAAGATTACATTCCTACTTCAGAAGATATATGTGAATGAAGGTGAAAAGAACGTATTTTTTCAATTTTTTCGCTTTTTTTAAACATTTTCAAAATTTTCTTGTAAACGAAAAATGCGATCGTCACGCACCACCTCAGAATTTTAGATTTTAAAGTCATTAACAATGGGTGCTATATTCTCATGCGTTGCCTTGTAATGATAGATCGTTACCTTTTTCATTATTTGCGAGCATAAAGTAATAAGTTACTCATTACTGATTACGTAATATATGATTTATAAATGTAAAGAAATAATTGAAATATTTTTGAAAATCTATTTTTAGATACATTACCTTGTGTTTTTTTGTAAGCTAAAGGGTAATGTATGTTTGTTTTGATAACACAAGCGAAGCGCAACAATTCATTTAAGTTTAAAGCAATCAAATACTATATGCGTCGATAGCTCAGTGGGTTCTTGGCTGGCAACCAGATTTCCCTGGTTCGATTACCATCGTGACCACATTATATTTAATTACAAATAATTAAATAAAATATTTGTAATAATTTTTTTTAATAAAAATTCCTCTTTTTTAAAAATCTATTTTTAGACACACAACTTTTTCCATTCTCGTAACCATATAAGTATCCCCTTACATTATCACCTCTAAAGTAATGGGTATATACATTACTTTGAGGCTCATCGCCAGTAAAATTCATCAATGAAGTAAGGTGTAAAGTAATCCATCGGCCCCTATGGCTATACATTACTTTACCCATTATTTGGTAATGTGGGGTTTTGCTGGGAACTGCGTTGAATGGCAAGACATAATATTCAGCCCAATTTGTGCCGCGTTGAATGTTAGCAGAAGTATTTTCTTACTTCCAAGTTTTGCTTTTTCAGTTTTTCTCAGTGTGCCTTAAACTAACTATCCAACAAATAAAAACATTGATTTTGTAACTGTTAACAAAAATAATGCGTTAAATTCATAAAAAGTTTAAAAATCCAAGTTTTAAAGGCCACCCTAAATTTTCGTTTTAGGACAAGTGAGGGACACTCTAATTAGCAATTAAGGTACCTGACTCTACTCCCGAAGCATTAAAAATCATTCGGCGTTCATAGCTTGAAAATAAAAAAGTACATTTTTCGGCATATTGCTTCACAAATTAATATTTTTTCTAAATTCTTTCTCATATTCAAAAAGGTTTCATAAATATGAAAAAACATTAACTTTCATTTTTACGCAACAGTTTTATCATATTTATGAAAAGTTACATTGGACGAAAATTTATAAAGATTTTCATATATATGATCAAGCTTTTTCTCTGAGTATACTATTGAAAGCCGTGCATACTGTACTAAATTATTTGTAGTAAAGCTAGTAAAAAATTAAAAAAAATTTCAAAAGTCTAAATACAAGGTGGGGCAATAAGTATCACTCTATTAGAAAATGTTGGCATTTTTGCCTATGGCATCGCATGCCAGTTTGGTTTTAATTTTCGTGAAGTAGGAACGTGGAATTTATAGCAAATAACAATAAATCTCTATACGCCTCAAGAACGCTCGAACGACGATGGTAACGAAATTAATTATTTTCCATCATGAGCGACTAGACTCATTTTTGTCTCTGCGGCCACAATAATAAGCAAAACAAAATTTATAATTGCAAATAAATATAATCAGTTAAAAACCAAATGAGTTTTCACTTTAAACAAAAGTTATAGCGAAAGATTATTAGATGATCGATTTTACCCTGCCTTGTATTATAAAAGTACTCGAACAAAAAATTGTAAAAATAGTTAACAATTAAAAAAGATAATTACAAAAACGGGCAAATATATAACTAAAATAAATTGTAAACTCTTTCGTTAACAGTCTTCAGGACAAATACTAACCACAACAAGTCAAATCGCTAGCACGTCTTATTTTTTCGTATGTTCTTTCAGATCTTACAAAAGTAACTACTGAACAATTTAAGCACACGACCACAAATAACACGAGTGGCACATGTTTGTGAATCGGGGTAATATATTTAACTATCCAAAAGTCATGTTTCCAATCATATGTTTTCAATTCTTATTGTAGTTGGAAATGTCGTAGATACATCTTAATGTCCCAGTCTGCTGATCTGTTCTCATAAAAAAAATCGTACTCATTCTAAAATGTGAGCAGAAGAAAGCAGCGTGTGGTAAATATGGTGAATATATATTCGAACCTTGAATTAATAATGATCGTTTTTTTCGAAACTTACGAATTTGTTGTGCAAAAATGTTTACAAAAATATTATTCAAAGTATTGTCCATCGGCAATATTCGGACACCAGCTTGAAGGAAATTCAATCATCGACCCATTTTTTGCGTTGTTCATATGAAGTAAGTTTCTGCTGGGACAAGCCATGTGCCATCGACCAGAACAAGTAGGAATTGGAAGGAACGATGTCTGGGGAATACGGCCGGTGCGGTAGGACTTCAAATTTCAGGGTTTCCAAGAAGGTATTGACTGGTCTTGCGTTGTCATGCTGAAAAATCACTTTGTTCAGCCTTTCTTCATATTCCGGCCATTTTTGCTTCAAAGAGTTGTTCAAAGGCATGAGTTGAGTCCGATAGCGTTTCGCCGTGATCGTTTCATTTTGTTTAAGCAGTTCGTAGTAGATCATGCCGTGTTGGTCCTCCTAAATACAGAGCACAAGCTTCATACCATGAATATTCGGCTTTGCGAAGGATGTTGATGGCTGTGCGGGCAATACCCAATACTTTTTGCGCTTAGAATTGTCGTAATTGATCCACTTTTCATTGCCAGTGACAATGCGATGCAAAAAATCCTTCCTTTTTGACGTTCGAGGAGCTATTCACAAGAAAAATATTTCCTTTCGCGTCGCGCCTTTTGACTTTGTTTCCGTACTTTTGAACCAATCCCATGGCTTTAAGGCGTTTACTGACTGTCGAACTCCTAAAGCGGTTGGCATTCGTCCATAGAGCAATGATTCCAAATCTCTACCTTCAAACTTGATGGGTTGACCCTTTCGTTCTTGGTCTTAGAGCTCAATTGTTCAGATAGAGCATGCTTGACGTACATTTTCATAACCCTTGGCTCCACGTTTCTTCATATTATAGTAAAGAAGAAGAACTCCCCGCAAAAATACTTTATATTTTACAAAATTCGACATGTTCGAGACAATATTAAATATTGTTATTTACGTTTCAATCAAATGACTCTTATTAACAATAGATTTTAGCGGCAAGACATTGGAAACTGGAATATTGGTTCATATACTACAGACGGCATCTTGTGTGAAACACACATTATTAATTCGAGGTTCCAATATATATAATATCATATCAAGACTAAGTCGTCACTGATATTTCCAGTACACTCAAGAAGAAGCAAACCAGAAGCCTTTTGTTTGGCATTTAATCGGGTATTCACTAAAAAGGACCAATAAGGAAAAAAAATTGTAATAAATTAACGTATATTTTTAGAAAAATTGTGTTTACCTACTTTTTTTAAAATAATTTTAGAGCTTTTTTAACCTATCACAGTATCTAAAACACATATTACATTAATCAAAAATAGAATAAAAAAGAGGTTTACTGATTTTTCATTATATTCAACCCGTTTTGGTATTTTTTTGCAATCATTGTTTAATTATTGGCAAAACTAAAAACAATCGAGTCGTTAAAAATAATTTTAACTGACAAAACGTTAGAAAAACGATTTTTGTAGTTTGTTTGCAAAATGCAATACACACACATACGGTCATATTTTTATTATCTATGTTTGTAAGTATCGGTTGATTTTTTTTAGCAACTTTCTTTTTGGCAACACTGTTTTTGGCAGCTTAGCTATTTTCGTGTAACATGTTACTGTCAAACATGTTCAGTTCGGTCTATAATTTAACCATGAATCGACTTACAAACGAACAACACTTGCACATTATCTTAAATTGTGTTTCCATCGAAAAATTGTCTTCGGCGGCAAAGCGTGAACAAACAAAATTGCCGTAAAATTGCCAGGAGCTTTGCAAGAACTGCCAATGGATCCCGAAAAATGCACTGTTTGGTGTGGATTATGGGCCGGTGGCCGTACTTTTTTAAAGACGACGAAGGCAGGAACGTTACTGTGAATGGCGAGCGCTACCGCTACTTTTTTTATTCCAAAATGGAAGAGCTAGACTTGACATGTGGTTTCAACAAGATGGTGCCACATGCCACACACACAGCACGCGAAACAATGTCCCAATTGAGAGGCAAGTTCGGTGATCAGTTTATTTAGATAGATCGTGCGATTTAACGCCTTTAGATTATTTTTTGTGGGGCTATGTTAAGACTCATGTCTAATGGTTGATGCACTGGAAGCCAATATTGAAGAATTTATTCTTGAGATACCGGTCGATATGTTAGAGAGAGTGTCAAAATTGGACCCAGTGTATGAACCATTTAAGGCGCAACCGCGGTCAACATTTACATGAAATCATCTTTAAACATTAAACTATATAGACCGTTCTATCGACTCAAATAAAGATTTCATATATTTCTCTAAATTTTATGTGTTTGTTTTTCAAATCAAATCCAAAAGCTTTTAAAAAGACACCCATTACATGTAAAAAATTTCTTGTAATTTGTTTTGAATTAATTTTGTATTTAAATAAACTATTTTGATAACAAAAAAAAAAAAAACGAAAAAGAAAATTAATTATTTGAATTTCTATTTTTAGAAACAGAATATCTAAAATTTAAGATTTAACTGAAAATATCAACTTCTACTGGAAGTCCGTAGTATTTCTTTAATAGTTTGTGTTTTGTGACTGACTGACTCAAATAGCTAAAAAAAAATATATTTCTATATATTTTAATTGATTCTTCATTTAAAAGCTAACTTTACGTACTACCCAGCAAAACTTTAGTAATGGGTGCGATATTCTCATGCGTTACCTTGTAATGATAGCCCGTTACCTTTATCATTATTTGCAAGCATAAAGTAATAAGTTACTCATTATTAATTACGTAATATATGATTTATAAATGCAAAGTAATAATTGAAATATTTTTGAAAATCAATTTTTAGATACATTACTTCGTGTTTTTTTGTAAGCAAAAGGGTAATGTATGTTTGTTTTAACAACACTATAGAAAAAACGAAGCTCAACAATTCATTTAAGTTTAAAGCACTCAAATACTATATGCGTCGATAGCTCAGTGGGAAGAGTTCCTGACTTGCAACCAGATTTCCCTGGTTCGATTCCGATTTTGACCACATTATTTTTAATAAGGCTTAAAATATTTGAAATAATTTTTTTTAATAAAAATTCCTCTTTTTTAAAAATCTGTTTTTAGACACATTACTTTTTTTATTCTCGTAACCATATAAGTAACCCCTTACATTATCACCTCTAAAGTAATGGGTATATACATTACTTTGAGGCTCATCGCCTGTAAAATTCATCAGTGAAGTAAGGTGTAAAGTAATCCATGAGACCCTATGGATACACATTACTTTAAACATTATTTGGTAATGGGTGGTTTTGCTGGGTACTTTTTAAATAAATTACAGTCGGCAATGAAAATGTATTGTCATATATTTTTGAACATAAATCGAATTTTATATGAAATTTATTTAAAAAATTTTCTCTTTATATAAGCTCCAGCCAGCTAAAAGGAGCTTTAGTTGAAATAATTTTTTTCTACCAACAATCGAGTTTTATATGAATTTTTTTTTTAAATAACTTTTAATCGAGTTTTCTCGTAGTCAAAGTCCCAGAGAGCGAAAAGGGGCTTAATTTGAAATAGGCTTTTATAGCAATTTTTTTTATAAATATGCATTAACAAATCGATGAGATTTTCTTGCAAAAATTTTTAATTCACAAAGTTATTTATTTGATTATATCTGTGCTCCAGCTAACCACAACAAACATGTATGAAATTCCCAGTCCTACACCCAAAGAAAAGATTGGTTGCAATTCGATCAAAACCGTTAACATTTATTTGTGAGGATTTAATTGTATTTGGAATTAGCTAAAATCCATTAATAAAGCTCAAATGTTGTATTGGGAATTAAAAAAAGGGAAAAGAAACCAAAAATCAATGCTATTATTCAATTATTGGTATTTCCAATCAAAATAAAATTCGTTTGGTATTTGTGTGCTGTGGAAACAACTATTTATTTAGTGAATATATTGGAAAATTGGTACAATCTATAAAATTTATTAAAAAATTGTCGATATTCAAAAGTGGTAACTACAAGTATGGTTATTCTGATAAAATATATCATTTAATTAGGGTTTCAGTAGAAGCAACCGAATTGTGGATTGTATTGATAACAGACGTCACTAATGATTGGTATTAATAAACAAATTTTAAACTAATATTTCTTTTCCTAACAAATTGAATTAATTCAAAATTAGCCATAAAAATTCATAAGTGTTTGTGATGAACTGGGTAGAGAGGTTGCCTTATACTCCGAGTTGAAATGCTAGAAAAAGCAAACATTTAAAAAATATTTTTTTTTATTAAAATAAAATATTAAAATGTTAAAATGTTAATTTATTTGTGGTGCAGTAAGCAAGAGTTTGAACTATGAATCTGATTGCCCAGGTTCGATACCGGAAAAATCTAAAAATAATTTTTTTTAAATAAAATTTTGTGGAACGTAATAATATTTCTGTGGAATATAAATATTTAATTGTACAACTAAATATTGGCTTTCACAACTAAAAATATAATTTAATATCAAGATAGTTGTCGTAACCGCCAGAATTCGATTGGCAAACAATTTGGTGGCCACAACTGATACTGTTTTCTGGGTGTACCTATGTTATGGTTATTACTTTCTGTCATATTCAATACAATTTGTGTTTCACACAAAATATATTTAGATACTATTATATTGTTATACAAAATCGCAAAAACATAAAAAAATTTCCCTTTAAATACAATCGTAATAAAGAAATTTTAAAATCTGGTCGAAAATGAATTTTAGAATACATTCATACATGTGGTAAGTGCAGATTTTACAACTTTATTGCATAAACATGCGCAGTTTCAATAATGTACAATTTGACAGTTTTTGTATGCTTTCAGCATCCAAAATGAAGGATAAAAATCAGTTGATGTTAAAGACATAGACAATATAAAAATCAGTTACTTACGGTAGCTGCTCGTGAACGGTTGTTTCAAGCGGACAAATAAAGGATTAACTAAATTGGTGGTTGAATAAAATATTTAAAAAGAGATAACAATTATAAAGAAGAGTAAGGAAAAATGAAATAAATAAAGCTCTCTTTTAATTATATATAAAAAAATGCATATAAAGTAGTGATAACAATTAAACAAAACAGTGAGAGATGCAAAGAGCGTTAGTGATAAACGAGTAGTGCAATATAATAAATACTATACAACAATAATCTATGGATAGGTAAACTCTACATGTAAAAAATACTCGTAACATATTTACAAATATATATTAACATACACACACATACTAATGTATATAAATGTGTTTATTTCTAAGCACAGTTAAATTAAAAAAAGAGTAAAAATGAGTGCATTTTTTTCTACAATTTCATGTTTTGCATTGTTGTTAATTCCCTTTTAATATTATTGGAGATAACGGTAAATTTTTATAAAGGATTCAAACAACTCTCTGTCTGATTTAAAACGTTGAGCTGTCAGGTTGTTCAAATTAAGTTTAAAATTCAGTTGTGGAATTAAATAAAAAATAAAATAAAATTTAATTAAAAATAATTAAAAAAATATAAATAAAAAAAAATTAAGAATATAAAATAGTACTTAAATTATAAGGAAAAATATTTCCGTAAAACATAAGAAAAAAACTAATTTTATAAAAAGTTAACTAATAAAGTGAATTTACCTCCAAAAAGCATTTTAATAAAAAGGTAAAAATTTTATGTTGAATATAACAAGAAATTTTAAACTTTTTAAATGTCTGTTACAAAATTTTCTTGTGCAAAAAAAAAAAAAAAAAATGCAATATTTTTTCATACCGGCTTTATTTTTATAATACATTTTACATCAAAACCTTTTTAGACGCAACAATGTAAACGAAAAATTACAAAAAATTCAGTAATAATATGAATAAATTTGGTCAGACATTTGTACAAGTTTGAATTGAATTAATTTTAAATGAATAATTAATTAGTTCATTAATTAAATAAACGGCCAACTTTCACTAATAAAACCGTTACTTCACTGAAAATATAATTAATTAAAAATTCTGAGAAGACCGGATTTTCTACAAAAATATTTATTAGTGGAAAAATTTTAATTAATTAATCTCTCATCAAAGTGTTTGTAATTCTTATTATATTTTTAATTTAAAAAAACATTTGTTCATTTTTGGCATAAAGATAAATGAAAAACGTCAACATTTTAAAATTCAAATTACGTGATTTTTTGCCATTAAAATTAAAAGTTTTAAACAAAGGATTGCAAACAATTCTACTTATCAATGAGTGGATGAACTTTAGTCATCTAATTCACATGAAAAATAAAATTTTCGCAATTAATTTATAAATTAATCAAAATCAATAAATCGAATTCAGTTTATGTTTAAATATATTTTATGACCCGATGCGTATGATTAATATTTGTTATTTAAATAATTCTTATTCGTTAAAAGTGGAGTGTGCATTTAACTGCAACTTTTCCTAACCGTGGTTAGAGTTTATATGGATGGGGATAATCGCGATTAACGGTTAATGGCCCTCACTATAATTTTTTTCCACAAAATTAATATGAAATTTACATTTTTAACATTTAATAGGGCAAAGTAAATTAATAAGGCAAGTCTATAAACATCAGCACAAATTCATTTCCGATTTTTCTAATATGGGAATGTTTCGGGGCTCCAGAATATATATTTTCTCTGTTAGGTCAGATAGCTTCCAAATTAACTCATATCGTCTAAAGATTTTTTTATACTTTTACAAAACTTGCTAGTTTAGGTAATTAGGGTTTAAAAAACACGAATCTGAAGTAAATTTTTTCAGATTTTTTATATTTGATAAAAATGAAGTTTGATTTCTTCAACACTATTTTAAAGGCATATTACAACAATACAAATGAAAACCAAAAACATTTGTTTTATATTGTTGAAAGTTTCATCATTTGTTAATGGAACTATATTTCTACTTTTTTTTATTTTTTATACATAGTTTTCAGATTTTAAAATTATGCTAAAATAAATGTGTTTTCTTCTTCTTTGTTATAAAAGGGGGAGTGAAGTGGGTAACAACTTTTATAGTTACATTTATAGCTAACCCCTTATACTATCTAATTGTATAAAAAAATTGTTCAGAGTCTTAATTAAAAAAAGAAAAAAAATTATAAAAACGAGTTTTTGAATAATCGAACGATATGAGTTAATATGTAACGTAAATATTGGATATTCCATTTTCGAGATAAATTCGAAAAACTATATTTTTTTTGGGTCTTAAAACTTTCGAATTTGTGGTTTTCTATCCGATTCAGGTATCCAAAAGTTGGTCCAGCAGTTAGGTCTTGAGTTATACTTTCCAAATCGGTCTAATTAATACAAACATTTTTTTATCAAAGAACGAACAAATTACAAAAGAGCAATTGAAAGTTTGTAATTGTTCGAACTTGTAGACCTTCAAAACGATTTAAAAAATAACCGGGAAGATCTGATTTTTTTAAATATGCATATTTTGATTTTTTGTGCATATTTATCACATATTTTTTTAAATGATAATATATTTTAATGAAACAAAAAATTTATTTTAATAAAGCGTAATCGGATAATTTCTTAAGACTTAATATTACAAATACCTGAGTAAAACAGTTCATATAAAAACTTATGTACCCTTATCTAATAATATATTATCATATATAAAATCAAATGTCGGTATGCAATGCCATATCTTATATTTTTCCATATATATGTAACTACATCTAGTTTTTTATAATATAATATTAGATATGCTTTATATGTTGAGATATGATATATTATACCGTATTTTATTATAAATAACACTATATATAATTATATATGGCTTACACGGGACCATATTTACTTATATATAACTTATACAGAACCATTTATACTTATATATGCCTTATACAGAACCATATATAATTATATATACCTACTTATATTTGAGATATAATAATATGTGATTCATTATCAAAAATATATTATATACGTATATGATTTAATATATAATTCAATATAAGAAATATTTTTGATATGGTATAAGATATTATTATATATTGCTAGATCTAATTCGATTTACCATTTTTCGGATAAATTTAGATCTGCCATTTTTCGGATTTATTTAGATATTAATTAATATTATAGTGGATATGATGAAATATTGTGCCAGATCAATATTTTTTTTACTCGGGAATGAATGATATTTTTTCTGTTTTTTAATTTATTTTTATTTTCTTTTTATTTTAACAAATTTTCAAAATTTGAATATAATATATGATTACATATGTATAATTATATATAATGAAATATAATTATAATAAAATTAAATACAATTATATGTGATTAGATGACATGTAGAAATTTTTTCCATTTTCTCCAAATTCCCGCATATATAACTATATCGATGGCTTAATGTAAAAAGGTCCTAACTGGTTTTAAGTATAATTATTTCTTATGGACTTATATATCGATGTCTTAATATAAAAAGGCCCTAACTCGATTTTTTATTCCTTGATAGGAGAAGGAAAAACTTAATGTAATCCGTAAAATTTTAGATATATAAAAGTTTTAATGCAATTTCCAAAAATGTTTTGCCTCTTTCTATTAAAAATTGCATTAAAACTTTTTTGTATCTAAAATTTTACGTATTTTATTAAGTTTTTTCCTTCTCCTGTCATGAAAAAAAAAATTGAATTAAGGCCTTTTTATATTAAGCCATCGATATATAAGTCCATAAGAAATAATTATACTTAATACGAGTACTTATACGAGCAATGTAGTCTAATAAAGACGGGTGTTATGTATAGCAGTGTGTGGCTGAGTGAGGTAAGCATACCGATTTCAAACACTTTTTATAATTTACATTTTTTTTGTTTTTATTTTTACATTTTAAATGTTTTTTGGTTTGTTTTTATATGTTTATTTATTTTTTCTAAACTAGATATTAAATTGTTGGGTCTAATCTGGTACTTTTTTTCGAATCAAATAAGATCAGCTGGATATTACATCAGATATTAAAGAATATCAAGTTGGATATGATTAAATATTGCGCCAAATAATTTTTTTTCACCCAGGTTCACACAGAGAAATTTTTTTTTTATCAGTTTCCAACTGAAATTCGGTTGCTACTGCTAAAATCGATTTGTAGAACTGAATATTGGTTTCCACAACAACAATTCGATTAATACAACTGAATTTTTGGTGATAACATCAAAAATATTTTGCAACCACATTTTATTTTGGTTGTGCTAACCGAATTTATTGGTTGCCGCAACCAAAATACACTTTTCAATTCGGTTAGTACTTTATTTTTACGGGTCTATTTAAATAACCTACAAATTTTAAATGCATATTTCCTTGATTTTTATTGCATAGTTTTGGATTTTTTTTAAATGCATAAAATTCTCTGGCCCGCTTTTAGCATTCAATTTTGAAACACCAATGTTGTTTTTAAGCTTGTACAAAGCGTATGGTTAATATTTTTTTTCGATATTACTCATACGCCCAGTAGCTCCAAACCGAAGAGAAAAAATCGTAGTAATGAATCTTCTATGTAAATAACTGCGTTGTTTTTGGCTGATTTTAGACTTTTTGTCACAAGAAATAGAAAAAAACATGTAATAGGTATCAAAGTTGATCTTATATTTGAAATAATATTTAACTTTGAAATAAATTTTTTTGATTTTAAAATAAGAATTTTTCCCTATTAGATCAGTAGTAAAGTAAAACCATAATTATTGCCATTTTTGTGTTTGTAAATAACCACTGTATTTCGTTAGAAGCAGCATTGAGTGTCCAAAATAAAGGGTTTTTATGTATAGATGTTATATTTTTTTCGCAATTGTAATCGATTCGATTTAAGTGAACTTTTTTTAAATTATAAAAAATGCTAATACTTTCAAAAAATTTTATCTGAAATATACCATGCAACAAAGGTATCAGGTGTACTATTGCTATTATTCTTTCTGTACTTTTGCTTGTGTTTTTTTTTTGTAATATTTTTCATTAATGTAACTTCGTTCTTTAATGTTTGTGTTGGTATAGGGCAAGGAACTTTTTTTTAAGCAAACAATAGCGACTTGCAACAATTAAGATTTATGCTGTTGTTGTTCATTTTTGTAACAAAAACTAAAAATGCTATTCACTATTTAATAAAACAAGTAAAAAAGTTATATTTTGGCTATAGCAAAGTTTTTAGCATAAACCATTTTAAATTTGTAAGCTTTAATGTCGAGAGGATTTTAAAACTAATAAATAATGGTTGAATTTTTTGGTTCATTTTTAGTTTTTATTTAAATTAATTTGTACTGCATTAGACCATGGTTGGGAAAAGACTATTAAACTGTTCAGATTAGAAAAATAAAATAATTTTATTTAGTCATCATTAATTCCAAAATTTGTAATAGGATTTCAACCTTACTTTACTATTTTTGTACTACTTTGTTATTTTCAAAACTTTTTTTTGTTAATTTGAGAAATCATTTTACAAATTTTTGAAAACCAATTTGCTAATATAACCAAAAAAAATTTACTAATTTTTAAAAAGTGGATATTGAAAAAAATTTTTTTCTAATAATTAAAATTTATACTTATAAACTTAAATTACCTTTAAATGTTAAGTGTAACAAGTGTATCTAAAAATAATTGAGTTAATTTCTGCATTTTTAATCTATTTTTTTTACAAATTAACATTTTTCTATATTTTACAATTCATAGAATTTAGTTCACCAATATTTATTTCAATTAGCCAATGTTTAGTAGCGATTATTAACTTTCAATAATATTTAGTAGAATTTGTTGCTGATTTTATTACATCGATTTTAATTTGTAGTTAACAGCAATTTACTAAAATTTAGTAGCGCATACTACTAATTTCATATATTTTTTTTGTTTTTTTTTTTTTTTTTGAAAAAGAATTTTATTTCAAATAGTTTGATTCGTACAATAATGATGCCTCAGCGCCTTTTAGGCCTTATTGAGGCGAGTTGGTAAAAATATTACATTGATTTAATTACATTAATTTAAGAAAAAAAAAAACATAAAAATGTATATTAATACAATAATAACAATAAAATAGATTATTCATGAGTTACTTTATTAAAAGTTCTTGTATACTTTGGAGTAAATAATATTTTAGAGAGGTTTTAAATAGTGAAATTCTATTTATATTTTTCAAGAATTGTGGCAAACTACCCATGTATTCGATTCTTTACTTGGTTGTTTCTAATCTACACCAGGCTACAGATAAGTTAGTATTTTTCCAGTATTATGTAAATGTTGATTCTCTGAAAACTGAATTGTATGATGACAAAATGTTGTGTACACATTTAACAGCTGAATTTTATGTATACAAGGTGGCGCAAAAGTAATCCTCCTATCAGAAAATGCTATAAATTTTGCGATTGGCCCCTAATGTCAGTTCTGTTTTGACATTTGTGTAGTAAACACATGCGAAATACACGTTAATAAACAATGTTACGCTACACTGCTCCAGAACGCGGAATATTGGTGACTATTTATTTAAGCAATAATGAAGATGATTTTTCATCAAAAAACATCGGAAGGTTATTTTTGCGCCACCCTGTATATACCATGAATTGGCAAAATTGAATCAAAAATATTATACAATGCCAGTGTTGGGTGTATTATTGGAAGACCACTTACTATTTTTAGGGCTTTATTTTGCATTCGTTGAAGAGATTTTAATTCACTACTCTTTTTCCAACCATACAATATTGCTAAGTAATTAAAATGACTTTGAATTAAAGCATTATTTATTAACAACTTAGTACTACGATCAAATTTATTTTTGAACTTATATAAAAATCCAACAGCTTGTGCAGTTTTTGATTTCAAATATTGTATATGTCGACTCCAAGACAGATGGCTTTGCAAATATATTCCCAAATACTTTATAAAAATAACTTCCATGATTTCTCTACCATTAACAAAAATATTAAAGTTGATATTGCTAGTACAATACGGTTTAAATCTAATTAATTGTGTTTTATTGGCGTTTTATATAAGTTTATTTATGTTAGTAAACTCCGATATAAGAGCAGCATCACGTTCCATATATGCTTTTACAACGGTTTCGTGTTTGTATGGGTAAAATAGGCAAATATCATCAGCGTAAGTAATTTAGAATTTTTTTTTTTTTGCTGATTTTAGCAAACCAATTTTAAATTATACTTTACAACAAGCTTACTAAAATTTAGTAGCGGGTACTAATTTCATTGTACTACACGTCAGCAGACATGTGTTGCTAAGATTAGCAAAAAATACCGCTGGGCTCAAATTAGTTGCCATTGCAGATTTTTTTTTGGTGAGTCTAGGATCTCTAATAAGAAATTTAACAAAATTTGATATACTTATTTAATAAACATATTCTGTTAAAGAACTTTATATTTTGCAATAATTTTTTCATAACATCGTGCTACAATTTTTAACTTTTGTATTTACCCATGAAAAAAATCGTTATTGATGTTAAAATATTGTATTTCGATTTGTCTATAAAAATCACTTTGCTCCAAAACTCTTAGGAATATCTATGCGTCTGTTTACGTTGTTAATAAGTGGCCAAGTACAAAAAATTGATCCGGTGCAATATTTAATCTTATCGAATTTAATATTCTTTAATATCTGCTGTAATATCTTGCTGATCTTAATTAATCTGAAAAATGGCAGATCAAATTAGATCTAGCAATATATTTGGGAATTTAGAAGGAGTATCTAAACAGATCCGCAAAATGGATCTAATTGTATCAGATTAGTTCCAACAATTTTAGTTTATTGAAAAACGTAAAAAAACCTTTAAATTAAAAAAAATATATTGAAATTCTAAGAAACGATTCCTTTGCCAGGATTTGAACTCGGTCTGCCAGAGTTGTGGTGAGTTAAGGACTACATTTTTCTTATAATACCTATATTTGACCGTTGGGGAAAAAGGGGAAAAATTACTACACATCATGGCTGAATTAATGAGACTAAATTGGTTCTGTACTTCTCTGATTTTATATAATCACATATGTAACTATATATAATGAGATATATAATCATATCATAGGACTAAGAAAAAATGTGGAGAAATTTTTATAACATTTAAAACAAAAAAATATATAAATTTTCATCCCTTCTAGAACTTTTGGAAACAAAGATCATATATAATTTTATATGTACCTAGATTATTATAAACTAATTATAAATTGAAAACTTCGAGGTTGTGTTGTCCCGAAATGGGTTAAAATTGTAAAGTTTTGTAAAAAACTATAAATATAAAAAAATTAAAAAACATAAACAAATTGTTTTAACTCCCTGGCTGAAATTCTAAACCATTGACATGGAACCACATATAATTATATATTATATCATATCAAAAATAGTCTAAATATGCAACTATATATAAAAATATCTCAAATTTGTTTGAAAATATTGTACAATATATAATTATATATTATAGCATATCAAAAGATATTTCTCATATTGGACCATTTATATGGTTCTTTATAAGCCATATATAAGTATATATTGTGGTTTTGAATAAGTCATATATAAGTAAATATGGTCTCGTGTAAGAAATTATATATAGTGTTACATATAATTTAATATGATATAATAATGTATACTATATCTAATGATACAAATCATATCCAATTTTATAAAGTTCAATATATAACTAGTTGTGGTTATATATGGGACAATATAAGGTAATTTAAAAAAAAATCATGTAATACATAATTATATATGGTAATGCATACTGACATATGTAAATATATATGATAATATATTATTAGATAAGGTCACATACATATGATTATATCTAAACATTTTTAGTCGAGTGCGTTTTTTTCTTGGTGCACATGACATTAGACTGGGAGAAGCTAAACATCTTCGAAAAATATCGGCTGAAACTTTTGTGTTTTGATACTTTTCAAGTTCATCGGTAATTTTTGTGGCTCTTGTGTACAGATTTTTCTTAATTTTTAGCGGTCAACTTTGGTGGCTTTTTTTTCGATTCGGTTTTCATTTATTTTGCGTTGAATAACTTTTCCCACCGTAAGACTACGGGACATTATTTTACCGAATTTTCCATAAGATTTGTGTTCTTTCTCTTACAAATCGATTATAATTTGTCTCTCTTTAAAAGTTAGCTGCTTACTTGTCATTATTTTGCTTTTTTTATAAATGCTATAATTTAGGGAATTTAATTAATTTATAATTTTTGTATTAATTTGGATGCTGCTTACACAATTCAACTGACTTTTGCTTCTCTGTGATTTCTGATGTATAATTATTCCATATAAACAATATGTGTGCCCTTAGTTTTGCGTTGCTATATCATGAGTTAATATGAATTATTCTAATATTTCTTTTAAGGACTTTATGTATATAATGTTTTTCAATAAAAATAAAGGACAAATTTTATATTAAAAATAAATATAGGTTTTGTGGTTTTTGCTCAAACAATTATAAATTGGTAATAAAAAACATGTTGATGTGTTGTTAGTTTAGCAGGCCTCTGTATATACCCTGCGGAAAAAAGACCTATCCCAGGACACGTGACGTGACCGGTTCATTGTAATGGGAACTGGTCACGGTACCAGTTTTTTATATTAAAAGGACCGGCCACTTTAACATGGGCTTGTCCCAGGTGTGGGTCAATTGCCCATGTCACAAGACTGGTCTAAAAGAACATGTAATTACTTTTAAACCGGTCACGCGGTACTTTAGAAACCAGTTCTCTTTTCACCTATCCCGTAATATGAATTTTGGGAACCGGTCCATATTTTACCAATCACGGGACAGGTCCCAATTCCCAACTGACCCTTTTTTAGTTTAACTAATATCCTTTGAAATAAAAATAGTTCATTCGAATAACTTAAAAATATTGAAAGAGAAGAGCAATTTGACACATTTAAAATGATCTTTCTATGGTTTAATACATTTAAATTATTTATCTCGGACTTAGTAGATACTCCCACAGCAAATTGTAACTCTTCTTATGCATGTTAGGAAAAACTTTCAAAATTTTTTGTTTTATTTTCTTGTATCATTTAAACATAATTTTTATAAATATTTAAGTGAATATCCATCCAATATACGTTTTCATGCTTTATGAATCCACTGGATGTGATATTTGTAATTTGATTTTAATTGTTTTCATTTCTGCTTTGTTATCGTTATCGTTATCATATTTGTTTTTGCTTTTTTTATGTTCATCATTTACCTATTTTTCCTGCAAAGATTTGTTGATTATTCTTTTCTATTGTACTTTCTATCTTTTATAGCAGTTTCTTATGAGTTCGTTTATTTTCAATTAGTCAAATCATTCTTTGTTTCAAATTCTTTGTTTTTTTTAAGGCTTTTGCTAAGAAATCCCTTTTTTATTATCGTACTTTACTTTATTTGCACAAGGGATTCGGTTTTTATACTAAAAGCACGTGCATTATTTTAATTAGTCTTCTTTAACAAAATTCTTGCTCGTAAAGTTTTGCGATATGGGTTGGTATTGTTATGTCAATCTATATTTTTTTTAATCGAACTTTTGTTGTTGTTGTTGTTAAGAGTAAATGAAATAGTCATTAGTTAAATCTTTTTGTATATATTTACGTTTTTTTTTGTTGCTGATAGGCGTACACTCCAAATAATATGTCTGCATAAAAAACTGAACAATCAGTTAATTTGACAAAATATTTTAATATTTTCCAGCTTAAAATAATATCATTTGAAAATATTGCAAACTTTTCACCGCAGCACATAAAGCGATTCCCAAACTGATAAGAAAAAATGTTCAATCATACACTAAGAAAAATATTTACACAATATTAGGTAATTAAATTTTAAGAAATTTGTGAATGAAATTTTAACTTAAATCACTGTACTGCGGTTAATTTGTTTCCGTTACATTTATTACAAATTTAAATTTTTAAATTATAAGAACTTTATAAACACACACACATACATTCACACAAAAAGTGTATATAGACTGAGTATACATTCTGTATATAAAAAAACAAACAAAAAAATTAAAAAATATTCTGTTTCAAATAAATGAATAATTCGATATTTTTACGGAATTGGTAGGTAAAATTTTAACATTTATTTTTAACTGAATAATCGTTTGTTTTTACTGATGTGTCGGTTGCTTAAGCAACATTTAAAAATAAATAACAAAAATCATTTGATTTAATTGAAAAATAGTAGAGAACATGTACATACATGAACATGTATGATCATACATGCAGATTTTACCTCAAATTTCGTTAATGTCCATTAATGGACATATAAGGAGATTTATGTATTCATGAATACAGAGAACTGATTTATTGTTGCAACCGAATTTGTTGCATTTACTATCACATTATTCAATTGTTTATGCAGATATTTGTAGTTATACACACTATATTTTCAGGTATACAAACGTTGGCTCAACCGAATTTATTTGGTATTCCAACCACCCAATTTATTTCCAAATTCAATAAAACACCATTTCTAATCATTAAAAAAAATGTTATTAAAAAATTTAAGATATATCTCAAATGTATATAATAAACAAATATAAATAGACTTTGAGGTCTAAGGCAACTTTATATTCAGAGTACTTTTTCCTTTAAAAAATTTCCAAACTTTTTCCTAAAAACAAATCCAAAGATGTGGACAGTTTTTCCTATAAAAATCATCAGATCCTGAGAACTTTTTCCTATAAAGTTATCAATAGAAGCATCCTCAGACTCTTTCCCTATAGAAACAAACTTTAGATCATAATGATTTTGTCTGTAAAAAAAGACAAAAATTTTAAAAGTCCTCAAGAAAAACCCTCATATTTTGAGGATTTTTTCCTCTGAGAAAACCCTTTGATTCTAAGGACTCTTTTTTCCTAATTTAAAATCATCTGAATAAGGACTTTTTTAGTTTTTCTTGTAGCAAAAAATCCTGAAAGTTTAGGAGGTTATCTATAGGAAAGAGCACCCCGATTTGAAAGTATTTTCTGTAGAAAGCGTCTTCTGAATATTTAGGAAAAATTCTTCTGCGTTTGAGGGTTTTCTATAGGAAAATTTCCTAAGAATCTGAAGATTTTTTTGATAAAATAATCTTCGGAATCGATGAGTTTCTCTTTAGGTGATAGTTCCAGAGATTGTGCAGGTGTTTCAAAAAGGAAAAGTATTTCTGAATTAAAGGGTACGAAATGAGATGCGGTTAAAATTTACCGCTGGCATGTAATCTTACCTTGAAATTTTTAACTGAACTTGAACCGAGATTAAACTTTGGCTTTGAAGAAAAAGTTACGTAAGAAGAATTATAGTAAACAAATATTGTATTCATATCCCAGCAAAACTTTGATAATGGGAGCGATATTCTCATGCGTTACCTTGTAATGATACCTCGTTACCTCTTTCATTATTTGCAAGCATAATGTAATAAGTTACTCATTATTGATTACGTAATATATGATTTATATATGTTACGTAATAATTGAAATATTTTTGAAAATCTATTTGTATATACATTAAATTGTGTTTTTTTGTAAGCAAAAGGGTAATGTATGTTTGTTTTGATAACACTAGCGAAAAAACGAAGCGCAACAATTCATTTAAGTTTAAAGAAACCAGATTTTCCTGGTTCGATTCCCATCTTGACCACATTATTTTTAATTACAAATATTTTAAATAAAATATTTGTAATAATTTTTTTTAATAAAAATTGCTCTTTTTTAAAAATCTATTTTTAAAAACATTACTTTTTCCATTCTCGTAGCCATATAAGTAATCCCTTACATTATCACCTCTAAAGTAATGGGTATATACATTACTTTGTAACTCATAGCCTGTAAAATTCATCAATGAAGTAAGGTGTAAACTAATCCATCGGCCCCTATGGCATTACATTACTTTACCCATTATTTGGTAATGTGTGGTTTTGCTGGGATATTTACATTACATAAAGTCCAATAAAACAACTTTAAATCCTTTTGTTGCATTTATTATTAGTTGATTTTTATGTAAAATATTATTTCCAAAATATTCTAAGTTTTTGCTTCTTGAATAATGTGTTTTTTTTGTTTAATTTGTTTTTTATTTAATTTTTTTTTTGTCTTGACAGCTTTTATTTTTTGTTATACACTTTTGTTATATCGAAGTGTCAACTGGTTTACCCTTCCAAATTTGTTCGAAAAAGTTAGTCGCAAATGGCGAATTAAATAAAATTGAGGAATTTATATTTAAATAAATTTTTTACTAGTAACTTAAAGTTGTTGTAATCAATAAATTGGATATAATGTTTATTTCATTACTTTTAATATTATTGTGATTATGGATTTTTTTTAAATATATTTAATCGCTATTGGTTATGAGCACCGATTTTAATTTTAGAATATAATTTTTTAGCATCTCTAAATTATATTATAAGGAGGTTGACGATGACGACCTGGTTGCTCAGGTCGAAAGTGTGCACTCCCTCTAGCGCTGATCCTCACAATTTTTTACATTAAAAAATTAGTGTTTACTATTCGTTAGTAACATTTAATAATGATCTAGAGCCTGATAAATTTTAAAAATATATAATTAACGCAACTTTTCAAAAAAAAAAAATCATTTACAGCAACTTTCTTCCCGAAAAAATCAGTTTGTGTTTTTTATTTACATATTTTTTTATTGAAATTGCTTTCAAATGTCACTTTCACTTAAGGAATCATGTGTTTTTAGAATCATGTGTTTTTAGAAAAACTGTTTATAAAAAAAAAAAAAAAACAAATTGCAATGTACGTGGAAAATATTTTTATAGAAAATTTAATTGAAAATGTTAAAAAACAAACGTGCATGTATAACAAAGGGGATGGGTTTTGTATTTGTTTTTCGATTGAGATGCAAGCACTGTTGCATTTTTTAGTACTTTTTTATTCATGTTTTCATTTGTTTCTTTAAATTATTTAAAATTTATATAGATTTACTTGTTAATTGTAAAATATTTATAAATTGAACACATTAAATAATATTTTTCGAAAAGATATATATATTTTGGAAATATAAGAAGAAAACAGTTTTTGCGAAAGTACAAATATTTGCAACTAAGTGTAGTAAGTATTTAAGTTTAAAAAGTACATTGTAGCCACCCAAAAGTCTTCAATAAGTTGATTACGCATTTGACAGACTTTTCGTTAATTTTTGACAGTAGCTTAGGTTAGCAAAAGTATAATATAGTTAGCCCTTAATGCAATCGGAACGCACAAAGTAAAACCATTTGTAATTGGTAAAGCATAAAATCCCAGAGCATTCAAAGGTTTGAAAGTCAGTTGTTTACAAGCCAGTCGCTTACAAAGCCAATAAAAATGCATGGATGATGTTTATATTCTTTGAACAATGGTTTCATGAAACTTTTGTTCCAGAGGTATCTATGAACTCAAAAGTCAATTTAATGCTAGTTTTGTTATTACTGGTAAGATCATTCCTCTTCTTCAAGGAACTTTTATTAAAAGCTCTATTACTTTTGGACAATTCACCGTGTCATCCCAAAGATGGGGAATTACAAAGTGATGATGGAATAATTACAGTCATGTGCTTTCCAGCAAACTGCACTGCTGTTATTCAACCAATGGACAAAAATGTCTTAAACATAACAAAACTGCATTAGATAAAAGTCTTCTAACTTATATTATTGGAAGTAACGATTCAGATATTGAAGACAAAATTAAACCATTTAACTTACGGTATGCAGTTTGCCTCTTATCAAATGCTTGGTATAAACTACCATCTAACATGATTAAGAAATGTTGGAATATGTTAATGTCTCCTGACCGATGAAGACGATTTGCTACTGAACATAATATGTTAATGAACAATCGTCGTTTACTACTGTAGCTAATTATATTCATGAAGATATAAAGACAACGAGTATAAATTATTAAAATTAACTTCCGAAATTCGGAGTCAATGGCCTCAACGTTAAGAGCGCTACGTCCAATTTATGGTCGTCATAATCGTCCTAGAAAATCAACAATTGAGCGTCTAGTGGAAAAATTTGAATCCACAGGCACAGTACAAAATGTTTCCGTGCCAGTGAGACAAAGAAATGCCCGTAGTGTCGAGAATATTGCTGCCGCTGAGGCTTTAGTTGAAGAAAGCCCAAATGTGTCTCTCACACGTCGTTCTCAAGCGTTGGGCATCTCTGTGACGTCGTTGTGGCGAGTTTTGGGAAAGGATCTTGGCGTACATCTTTACAAGATCAAACTGCCGCAAGAACTAAAGCTGCTTGACCACAAGAAGTGTCGTATGTTTGTGAATTGGGCTGAGCAACAACTTGAAAATGATTCGGATTTTCATCGAAAAATCATCTTCAGCGATGAGGCTCATTTCTGGCTGAATGGCTTCGTCAATAAACAAAATATGCGTTATTGGTCAGACAGCAACCCACACGTACTCCATGAGTCATCATTGCATCCCGAAAAAATTACGGTTGGTGCGGTTTATGGGCCGTCGGCGTCATTGGGCCGTACTTCTTCCGTGATGATCAAGACCGGCACGTTACTGTGAATGGGAATCGCTACCGTTCAATGATAACCGAATATTTTTGGCCTCAATTGGATGATATGGACTTGGAGGACATGTGGTTCCAACAGGACGGCGCCACAAGCCACACAGCGAATGTCAGAATCAATTTATTGAAAACCAAGTTTGGATAACGTGTTATCTCACGAAATGGTCCAGTCGATTGGCCGCCTCGGTCGTGCGATTTGACGCCGTTAGACTATTTATTGTGGGGCTACGTCAAGTCTATGGTCTATGCCAACAAGCCAGCGACGATTGATGAACTTCGTACGAATATCGAACGTGTAATTGCAGCAGTATCGGACGATTTATGCTTGAAAACCGTCGAAAATTGGGTTCAGCGTCTGGACTTCTGCAAGCGTGCTCGTGGTAGCCATGCAAAAGAAATCGAGTTCCATACATAATGGCATCGAATGTACTTTTACAGGAATAAAGAATTTCATTGATATTTAAAAAAACTTTTGTAGCGCTCTTATTGAAAAACCCTTTACATTAGAATGTGTATTTTTCGTTTATTATTTGTGTTTTTTATGTTATTTTTAATAAAATCAATAAATTTATTTTAAAAATAAATGATTTAAATGTGTGATAAAATTTCTTTTTTTAATTTAAACCGTACAAAAAATAGGGACTCGGTTATCGCCACAACTTGAGTTTTCGCTACTGCCAAAATTTCTATTAGTTGCGTTAAGCCAGGTTGCACTGTATATGTATGTGGATTAAAACCTGTATGGATATGTATATTTTTAGCTGGGTAAATCAAAAATTCTTAAAAATAATTCAATGTTACAAAACAATATTATTTCGCCATGACAATAAGTCTGATTTTATGATATCGTATCACATGTGCTCCATGATTACAATTTTACTATCAGTACAACGTGTAAGTAACAGAAGAGCGTAGAAGTTATGTACGTATTGAAAGCTAAAAATATACATGCAAATATTGTAGTATGTAGTAAACAGTAGTAAGCAATAGCAGATATACTTGAATACTACTTTTATAACTACATAACGTAAAATTTTATACAATCACATCCATACATTATACTACATAACAATACAACTGTCCTGCAGATATTTTTACTACACCAGTTGGTAGATTTTAGCAACATTAAAGTGCTGGACAAGTAGTCGTAGTCGTAGTATATACAAATATGCCATGCTATGTATTCTCTCCCAAAAATTGTATACCAAAAATTGTCGTATATAGAAACAAAAATGAAAAAAAAACTGTATATAGGAAGCAGTTTACGCAGACATATAAAGGCTATATATGTTTATGTATGCGTTTGTATCAATACTGCAGACTCAATGCATTTTGAATATGCAAATCTACTATAAAAGAACAAATATTTTAATTTTTCTTAGTTACAATTTATCGGTCAGTGCCATTTTAACCCTTTTGTATACATTTAATTTTTTTGTTTGTTTAAGAAGCAAATATCAGGAAATTATTTATATTAAAAAATTAATAATGAGCGTTCTGCACAAGAGGCCACCACTAGGATATGAACTACTATTCTAGATTCCAATGTTTTGCCGCTAAAACCTATTGTGAATGTTAGTGGAAGTTTACGGCGAAGTCTACTGGAACAATCGTGTCAGTGTTGGTTTGGTCACTTTAAAAGTGTTGATTTTGAGCTCGAAATCAAGGAAGGGCTGGATCAACCCAAAAAGTTTGAAGACGAAGCATTGGAATCATTGCTCTATGTGAACGAATGCTATGTGCTTAAGGAATTGTCAAAATCATTGGGAGTAGATGAGTCCGCAGTTATCAAACGCCTAAAAGCCATGGGATTGCAAGAAAACTGGTTGTCATACGAGTTAAAATTGCGCGCATTCGAAAGGTGATTTGTCGCTTGTAAACAGCTTCTGGAACGCCAGAAGAGGAAGGGTTTTTTTTTGCATCGCATTGTGACTGGCGATAAAAAGTGGATCTATTTCGACAATCACAAGCGCAAAAAGTCATGGATTTTTCCCGCAGAGCCATCAGCATCCTTCGTAAGGCCAAGTATTTCTGTCACGAAGTTTATGCTCTGTATTTGGTGTGACCACTGCGAAAATATCTACTACGAGCCGCCCAAACCGAATGAAACGATCACGTAAAGCAAAAATGGCCGGAATACAAAAAAAAACACGACAAGGTCACTTTGCAATGTGACGACTTTTGGCAGACCGGTCAAGTCCTTCCTCTCCTTCCGACTACTACTTGTTCTGGTTGATGCCACATAACCTGCCCCCAAGCAAAAGTTCACTTCATATAAACAATGCAAAAAATGGGTCAATGATTTAAAAAGAAATCAAGGTCCCATATAACATAATTTATAAACATGTTCCATCATGTCTTTTTCCTGCGTGTGTTTTGAAAATTTTTAATGTATATTTTAGGCACATATGTTTAGCTTTTGAAGTGCATGAAAGTCGATGTCCTGGTAATAACATCCCAGAAAAAATAAATGAAAGTGATTCTTAAGGAATCAATTTTTCATTGATTCGAAAGTTTAATTTTTTTCTGATTTTCCTCTTCTAAAGCAGTTTTTTCACTACTTCGAAAAATGTGATTTTGAATGAAATTAACTCTTTTCTAATCAATTACGGGTAACTTATTTAAAAAAAAAACAACCAAGGTTAAACATGAGCCACAGATATTTCTCAGTACAATGTGAATATTTTATTTTTTTATTAATTTATTTAATAGACAAATTTGACATAAAAATATTAGAATATAGTTTTTCAAAATACTTATAAATTCAAAGAAAAATTGCTTAAGGTAATTTAACACTCCCACTCAAATTTACTGTACGCAATTATTCCCATATTTTGAAAACAAAATTTATGCTTTGGTAATCTTATTACTTTGCTCAGTGAATCTGCTATCATCTCATCTGTCTTCACCGGATAGAACTCAATCAGTTTAGCATTTTTCTTCTCCCCGATAAAATGATGACGATATGCTTAGATCGTGGATGATAATTGTTTGTAGAAGCTAAAATAATTGCTCTTCTGTTGTCACAAAATACTGGTGTTGGATCGTTTGAAATATCTGAAACGAGTTCAAAATAAAGACCTCTTAACCATAGTACCTCTTGAGTTACTGAAGACATCGCCATGTATTCCGCCTCAGTCGAAGACAACGCAATTGTCTGCTGTCTTTTATTGCTAAACGAAATTGAATTGCAACTGATTGTAGCAAAACAACAAATCCTGTCATTGATTTCCTATCGTCGATATCGTTGGCTTACTATGCATCGTAATAAGCTAATAACTCATGGTTACCATCACTACTGTAGCAAAGTTTAGCGTGTATTGTTTCCTCTAAATATCTAAATATTCTTTTGACAGCATTCCAGTGCTGTTGGCTTGGGCTGTTGTTGAAACGACTTAAATAACTTACGGCATGCCAAATATCAGGTCTTGTACACTGTGTTAAATACATCAAGCCTCCAATTGCTTGCTGATATGGTTAAACATCACCTGTCACTGCTTCTTCAGATTTTACAAGTTTCTGCTTCGGATCCATTGGAATTTGAACAGCATAACAATCTGTCATATTAAATTTTTGTAATATTTTATCAATCTACTCTTCTTAATCCAAATAAATTTTCTTGTCTTTCTTGACAATATTCATGCATTTCTTAGCTTCTCCAAGTTTTTTCATATGCAACTCTTTACATAATTTTATTTTTGTAGTTTCACAAAATTCATCATCAGGACTTAACAGTAACATGTCGTCAACATAAATTGCTAAATATGTTCAACCGACATCTGTTAAATAATAGTATACACACGGATCAACTATTGAACTCTTAAAACCAATCTTCTGTAGAACTTTGTCTCATATTCCATATCAAACTAGAATGTTTCAAGCCATATAAGCCTTATTAAGTTCGAGAACTGGGTTTGGAGTTTCGCGCTTAACCTCTTCTGGTTGATGTTTAAAAATTTCGTCAGTAATTCACCTTGTAAAAAAGCTGATGTTTCGGCTTCCATTTGCTCTATCTTCAAGTTGTATTTTGCTGCAAGAGCCATTATCATTCTAAGGGAAGGGATGAAAAGCGTATCACTGGGGGGTAGGCAATGCCTTTCTTCTGATTGAAACGTGAGCCTTATACAGCTTTGTTCCATCTGGTTCGTCTTTAATTTTAAAGACCAATTTGGTTTCAATGACGTTTTTAGATTTGGAATGATTAACTTCAGTCCAAGGTTTGTTGACTTTTAACGAGTTGATTTCACTCTTAATTGCTTCTTATCATTTGCTCTTATCTGGACGATTCATAGCTTCTTCAACGTCAAATACCATTTTTTACCAAGAAAAAAAAAAAAAAAACAAATCTCTGAATCTCTAGGTTTTTTTTTCACCTGGTCTTGGTATTACAATTGACAATTTTGTATTCATTGTTATTATTGATTACTTCGCCCATAATTTATTAAAAAGGCAATCTTCTTTATTCTAAATCTCAATACGATGTGAATATTTTATTTTTTTATTTTAGGTGTGAGTGATTTTTATCAATTGTTAACTTGAAATTTACTTCCTTTTTTAATTTTTAAAAATATAGTTATCAATTTAAAAAGTAATAAGTAAATTTAACCAACAAATCCCAGGTAGAAGCTAACGGAGCATTGGGAAAATGAGGCTTAGGCCCGATTACTGATTGTCCCGTTAAAATTTAAATTAAAAATTTATTTGGGATCATTAAAAGATCCCATTCTTCACCAAACCACAAGAAGTACTTTAGATGCAATGAAAAAGGATCATAAAAGAAAATTTCCACCCTATGTAAAAATACTTGGTTCCGATCCAAATTTTCACAACACCGAAATCAAAATCACTGCTTCTTTTTATCTTCTTTTCTAAATCGTTATTCGATTTGGTCCGAATTTTTAGAATACACGTATTGGAACCAGTGTCATCAAATTCTACCCTGACAGCCCGGAGAAATATAACAAAAAAAAAAATAAAAATGCTTTAAACCTAATATACATGCACGAAAGTATACAATAACATACATAACCAAAAATTTATATGTTCCTATTTAGTACATAGATAATGTAGGTATGTATATGGAATATGAATTTTACCGGATCTTGCTGCTACGTTTTATACGATACGTACCCACTACATTTGACCATCACAGCCAACAATACGCGTACTAGTATAAATAAAAAATACATACTCAACTTTTTATAGTTTACTACAAACACAAAGAGCTATTGCCTGGATGGACACTATGCACATTTGACAGACTGTGTCAGGCCCACATAATTTAGGTGCTAAAAAGGTATAAAACCTCTATATCAGGATTGGTTTAAACTGGCGTTAAAGTTTCGGAGTATTTCGACCTATTTGAAATAACTTTCATTTGAAGGAGGAAATATGAATATTTTTCAAGAAACCGTTTTATCTCAACTTTTTGCCCAATATTCATTGGATTGGTTTTGTAATCAACATATTCAAATTTTGTCCAAGTAAAAGTGAACCACAACGAAGATCTTCTTTGTGAGTCCAGCTCTTAGTTTCTATTATACTCTTTTGTATACATGTATGCATTTACACTCATCTGAAAAATTTTATTCCCTTCTGCATAATATATGTCAGTCTTCATTAATCGATCAATAAAATATAGATGTTGTATCGTCAGAAAAATGTACATACATATATACTTACAAATATGTGTGAAAAGATATACATTGTTTGGTTTAGGGTGACGTTTATTTTTAGGAAGTAATGGTTATTGTAATGCAAATGAAATTGGTAGTACCCACACAGCGCCAAAAGCTTTAGGGGTTTTACTTTACTAACTTGTCTGCAATATGGATCATCTACACCCTAGACTATGACGCATTTTTATTTATTTGTTTTAATTGAAACAAAACTCTGAAAATTCTTCCTACTACCCTGCGTATAAAGGGGTCAGTTGTGAATTGGGACCAGTCCCGGGATATGTGAAAACTGAACCGGTTCCGAAAATACATATCACGAGATAGGTGAAAAGAGAACGGGTTCATAAAGTACCTATCACGTGACCGGTTTAAAAGTCAAGACATGTCCTTTTAGACCAGTCCTGTGACATGTCACAGAGGGCAATTGACCCCCTCCTAGGACAAGCCCATGTTAAAGTGACCGGTACCGTGACCGGTTCTTTTCACAATGAACCGGTCACGTGACGTGTCCTGGGATAGGTCCTTTTCCCGCAGGGTAATTAATGTGTTGCTTTCTTTGGAAAGGGGATAGATGAGAGATTTAAGTTATTTCTTAATACTGTTATAAAATAATTAATCTACTATATTGTATTTATTATTTTAAGTAAGTATTTTTGTACTATATTTTTTTAACATATTTAATCATAGTATTTAAGGAATTTTGTTTCCATACACTGAATAAATGATATGAAATTAAAGATGGTGAAAGATGAAGGGCTTCATTATGGCAACACTGTAAATTAACGAGATGATAAGTGTTAGAACAGTTATTGCCTACCATCTGATGAAGATTAGGCAGAATTATTATTATTATGTTATTTAACTTCGGTGAGGTTAAGTGCTATGGAATCACCCAGGGGATGATGTTGAGATATGTATGAGGGATAGAAAACTCAATTATTTTAAATTGATGTTGCTGTCGCTGGGGATCGAACCCGCAACCTTCTGTGTAACAGTTCAACGAGCTAAGCATTGCATTACAACGCAGTTACATTTGTATCCACAAACACTACTACTTCTTTCCTCCTTCCCATAACTTTTTTCCTAATATCAACAAGGTGCACTGCCTTAGTAAGGGCATTCCCTTATGTGAGATGTTTATTTTTCGGTTCCAAATGTATAGAAAAACTAAAAAACAGACGGTTCGTACAATTCTCCTGATTGTGCGCACAATTCTCCTGATTGTGGACACATTTGGTCGATTATGCTGACCAAAAAAAATCACGAAGTGCACGATTTTCGTAAAAGGAAGCCTGTTCAATTGTGTTGAATTTGTCAAACACTCAAATAAAGAAATTTCAAATTATGATGGGAAAAAACTTGATGTTAAAGTGTGACTCACAATAAACATCGTGCATTATGGTTGTACCACCTTTTGGTAACCGAATGTGTTGCAAACCAGATTTTGGTAGTTACATCATTTAACACATTATTCGATTGAAACTGTAGACATTTTCAGTTATACCTACTATATTTTCGAATATAAGATAGTTGCTCAAACCGAATTAATTTTGTATTACTGCATTTATTTAAAAATTCCCTTTAAATTAAAGAAAACATTGTATCCAATTTTCTTTTTAAATTTTCATAAAAAATTAAGGATATATTTCAAATATAATAAAAAACAGCAAAATATTGCAAAAAATCGTAGATGTGACACTTTCCTGTAGAAAAACCGTTAAATCTCCAGATTGTCAGGACCTTCCATATAGACAAACCCTAAATTTCTGAAGACTTGAGAGCTCGCCAATAAAAATTTTTTAGATTTTGAGTCGAAATCTTTGGTCTTTTTTAGAAAACCCTCAAATCTTCGAATCCTATGCATTTTTTCTGTAAAATAAATCTTAAGATTCTTAGGATATTTTTATGCAGAAACACAGCAATTGCTGACAACATTTTCCAATAGGAAACCATCTTTAAAAAACCGTTTCCTACAGAAAAAGCTTTCTATAGAAACCCCTGTAGTTGCAAAGACACTTTACAATACATTGTTCTAAGGACTTCTGCCTACAGAAAAAACCTGAGATTCTGAGAACTTTTTTTTTAAAAAAACCCCTTATATTTTAAGGATTTTCCCTATTAAGAAACCCCCATATTCTGAGTTGTCTGTCCTGTAGGTATACTTCATGTCTTGGGGACTATTTTCTGTACAAAAATACTCAGTTTCTAAAGACATTTTCAAATAAAAATTCTTTAAATTGTGAGGATTATTTCCTATAGGAAAATCTGAGAAGCTTTTCATATAAAAAACCTTCAGGTTCTGAAGTCTTTTTTCTTTCTAAATACTCTCAGATTCTGAAGCCTTTTTCCTATTAAAAAATATCTAGATTCTGAGGACATTTATTTTGTTAAAATAGCTGAAATAGTCCTTTATATCTCAAGGTTTTGCTGTAAAAATATTTCTTATAAAACTTGGAGGTTTTTTAAACAAAATTTCTTAAATTTTAATGGGTTTTTATTAGCAGAAGTTTTCAGATCTCAGGATTTTTCCATTAAAATACAGTACTCAGAATTTTAAGCATATTCATTATAATTATTCCTTTAAATTAAACAGGTATTCTTTTGCAAATGGTTAAACTTGAGATGGTGAGGACTTCTCTTTCAAGAAGATGTCTCGTTACTAAAATGTTTGATAAATTCATGAACAATATGACTTACAATCTGCTGACCTTTATAACGAAATTTGTTTCTGATTGCTTTTTTTTATTATGAAAATTAAATTAACTGTTCGACATTTGTAATGACATTTTGTTCGAACAATTGTTTGGTTCAGTCATTGTTTAGGGTTTGGGAAAGCATTCTTAGTCAGCACTTGTACCATCGATTATAGTACCTTGCCAGCGCTTTTTCTGACTGGGATGTATATTTAACTAATTTTTGTTCTAGTCATCTTTTTGCCAACACTGGACATTTTTCTCCCAGTGCTTTGCTAGTGTCTAAATAAATTATATGTTTATATTCTGAAAATAAATTTAGATTTTAGTTTTACCTAAAATGTTTTATTTTGGCAAAAGAAACGTAGAACTGATCCTAACCCTTAGCCCATGGGTAAGGAATGGAAACTCTGGTTAATGTGAAATGTCTCATATGTTTTGCAGATTATGATGTTATAGTAGAAATTTTTCGCACATGGTTTTGATGTAGTAAAATTTTCAACATATGATGCATGTATAACTATGTAAATATGTATGCATCTACAAATTGATGTACATAATAGTTACTATTTCCTGTTGTTGTTTAAATGTTTGTTTTGTTGATTATTTATACATACATAGATGTTGTATGTTATGTATATATTTATGTTCATATATTCGTATTTGTACAGCACTATTCTCTCTGTATATAAAGGTAGTTTGTACATAATGATACAGATGCAGATATGTACATAAAGTATACATAACATACGTTATGTATGCAGAATATATAGAAAAATCAATAAAATGCAATATACCGGCCGGCATAAAATAAACCAAAAATTTAAACAAAAATTATAATAGTGACTAAAAATGCATGACTGATGATGTTTTAAGTTACTCACAAGTATAACATATTTAAAACTACGACTTTCATACGAAGATTTTTAGGTAAACTAACGCAGGAGCATACTGTTTAAACAAAATGGGAAAACAGTTATTTCTACTAAACTGGTTTATTGAAAAAAAAACACATTTAGAAAAATAATGGTACAAATGCTTTCCTAATCCCAAAATGATATTTTGGTATCATTAGAAAAAAATGACCCACTGTTCAAAAAGCGTCGGAGAAGCACTGGGGTAAAAATAAAAATTAAGTGCTAGGAAAACGATGGCAAAACCAAAAATTAGCTGTTTCAAAACTAAAAAAGTTCATTTGTACACTCACAATATTATTTCGTGAAAAACAACTAAAAATACATATTAAATTAATCGAAAATACAATCAAAAAGAGGACTACTGATTTTTCATTATATTTAACCCATTTTGTTGTTTATTTTCAATCATTGTATAATAATCGACAAAAGTAAAAACAATAGAAAGTCGTTTAAAATAACCATCAAATTTTTACTGACAAAAAGTTAGAAAAAACTACTTTTGTGGTTTGGTTTTGAAATAGAATTTTTTTTTATTTGTATGTAATTACAAAACAGAACACAACACATGCAGATGTATATATTTTTATTGGCTTTGTGTGTGTGTATATTTGAATAATTTCTTGTAATTTTTATTGAAATAATTTTGTATGTAAACAAACTATTTTGGTAAAAAAAACAAAAAGGAATTATATGAATTTCTATTTTTTGAAGCAGAAAACATCAAATTTTACATTTAACTGAAAATATCAACTCCTACTGAATGTCTGTAAATTTTTATAGTTTGTTTTTGAATGACTGATTCATATAGTTAAAAAATATATTTCTATGAATTTCAATTGTTTCTTCAATTAAAAACAAATTTCACGTATTACTTTTTAAATAAACTACAGTCGGTAACGGAAAATATATAGTGAGTGTATTTTTTTTGTTCATGCCGGGATTCAATCCCATATTCAATAAGATAACGAGACATATAATAGTGAACTTCTGGCTAAACATTGGTTGCACAAATATGATAATACTGACATACAGTTTGTTGGAAATAACTTGCTAAAAACTTTATAAAAAAATACTGGCAAAAGGTTTTTTGCAAACGCTGATTAAGTGTTCCATAAAGCTGTTACCCAGTGGTTTGCCAGTACTTGATTTTTATATCACTGGCAATGTTTTACTGAGTATAATTAAGCAATAGTTTTCATAATTTCTGGTACTTTTGGATCACTCCAAGGTTTTTGACCATCAGATATTATTTACTAAGCGAGAATCTCTTTTTAATTTTTCATCAACAGCGAAGCGACACAACTTATATCATCTTACTTTACTGACCGCATTCAATCACTATATGTAAACGGCATTCAGGCTAATTCTTTAACTCTATCAAGAGTTATACTTCAAGGATCTATTATGGGGCTACTACTTTTTTCTATTTATGCTAATGATTTGCCACGACATTTATCTCACTGCAGAGTACACATCTATGCAGATGATGTATAATTGTATTTAAGCAGTCAAGTGCAATCAATAAATCAATCAGTAAAAACGTAAAAAAACTTAATCACGATTTAAACAACATATACCGTTGGCATCTTCGAATGGCCTATGTATAATTCCACGAAAATCCAAATGTTAATTCGCTCGTAAAAGATGACATCGTTATACACAATGACAAAATTGAGATTATACAAACTGCGAAAAATGTTTAACAGTTATTTAACTTGGTCAAATTATATCAAGGCACTGGTTGCACAAATATATATGAAATTAATAACCTTGTGGTCTATTTGGTTTCATGTCTTACTTATGGTTGTGAATTGTTTTCTGATTGTGATGCCATAAGTAAGAAAACTAATATGTTTACGGACTTAAGAAGCCAGATCATGTATCGCCCCATTCGAAAACCTTTTAAAGATAAGAACGTTGATATTTTTGCGAAAAGTAAAATCGAAATACCTTTTTCAAAATATACGTTTTGTTAGCTCATCAAGGGGCAAAAACATTACATATCCCAAATTTCGAAGTCTCATCTCTGAATGGCAGTTCTATATAAATAATACTCGTCTTTGGAATACTCTTCTACATAACCAACAAATAAACAGCAACGCAATGAATTTTTAAAAAATCCTAATCTATCATTTTAATTGATTAATTTTCTCAAATGGGTTTCTTCTTTTGTTTTATTATTTAAATGTTTGTTTTTGTATTTCTTTATAATTTAATATTTATATTATACCCCATTCATATTGAAAAATACGTATTTTGGTTTTTCATTTTAAATTTGTATGGAATTTGAAAGATTAAAACTTGGAAAAAGAAATCGAAAATACCTATTTTGGTGTTCAGTATGAATGGGGTATTAGTTATAATTTTTATTTGATTTGGCAATATATGTTTGTACACTTTTAAAATACTGTACTATAATTATAAGATGTAGTCTTCTTGTGCAGGAAATAAATAAATAAATAAATAAATAAATAAATAAATAAATAAATAAATAAATAAATAAATAAATAAATAAATAAATAAATAAAATAATAAACAAATAAATAAATAAATAAATAAATAAATAAATAAATAAATAAAAAATAAAAAAAAATAAATAAATAAATAAATAAATAAATAAATAAATAAATAAATAAATAAATAAATAAATTAATAAATAAATAAATAAATAAATAAATAAATAAATAAATAAATAAAAATTAAATGTTAGGTGCACTGCCGCAGAACCTTTCTATTTAAAAGAATGAGAAAATAGTGATTTCCCTAAACCGGTACATTAAATTATAACCCAGTTAGAAAACTACACACGAAACAACTCTTGCAAAGTACTTTAAAAAGTGGTAAAAGTGCTGGCAATAAGTGCATTCCCAACCCCAAAGTGATAAGATCATTGAAGAAAAGGGCCGGCTGTTTAAAATGCATTGTAGAAGCATTGGGGGAAAAAATCAATAGTGCTGGCAAAACGATGGTTAAACTTAAAATTAAGTGTTCGAAAAATTGGTTCAATTTACTTTAAATTTGGATGTGTGATTTATGGTCGCATATAACATTGACAATGCAAATGCTCATAGATATTTACGGGTCCGTGCGTATAAATTTTCGATTTTTTGGCGTACAAATTAAATCTTTAATGCTCTTTCTTCTTATGCCAGAAGACCGGCATAACTCAAAAAAAGTGATTCCGATATAATTGCATGTAAAGTTTTCAATTTAACCCAATTGCTGAGATAAATACAAAAGACATCAATACTATTTTTTGCTATGTTTTAGATTATGGAGTGACCCACATTTCTGCATCATTTACTCAAAAATCGCGTTTTTTGAGTTATGCCAGTCTTCTCGCAAATAAATTAAGATTTTGATTTATCGCTTTATTTAGGCGATATAGCAGAATAAAGGTTGCAGACCAATCAAGAAATTCAATAATCAAATAGTTTCAGTATTTTTAATAAATAACACTATGAGTAAAATTGTATTATATACCCAGCAGTCTCACCAGCAATTAAGCTGCCAAAAAAGTATTCAAATGTAGGTACTAGCATTACTCATACTTTAATCTGAGGAAGCAACGATCATACAATGATGAGATATTTTAATGCACGAGTGGAAAATGTTCATATGATTTGTAAAATTTAAGCTTTGAAAAAAATTTAATTCATAAGAATGCAGAAAAATAAGTTTAAAGAAGCGAAATTTATGCATTGATATACATACACTCACAATATTATTTTGTTAAAAACAACTTAAAATACATATTAAATTAATCGATAATACAATCAAAAAGAGGACTACTGATTTTCCATAATATTCAACCTATTTTGTTGTTTATTTTTAATCATTATTTAATAATCGACAAAAGTAAAAACAATAGAAAGTCTTTTAAAATAACCGACAAAAAGTTAGAAAAAACTCCTTTTTTGGTTTGTTTTTCAAATTGAAAGTTTTTGATTTGTATGTAATTACAAAACAGAACATAACACATGCAGATGTATATATTTTTATTGGCTTTGTGTGTGTGTATATTTGAATAATTTCTTGTAATTTTTATTGAAATAGTTTTGTAGGTATACAAACTATTTTGGTAAAAAAACAAAAAGGAATTATATGAATTTCTATTTTTTGAAGCAGAAAACATAAAATTTTACATTTAACTGAAAATATCAACTCCTACTGAATGTCCGTATTACTTTTTAAATAAACTACAGTCGGTAACGAAAAATATATTGTGAGTGTATAAATACTCATTATTAGAACAAATAAATAATTCTGCATTAGTGAAAAAGTATTTTTAGGCAACTTTGAAACATTTTTCAAAAATTTTAATGAATTTTTGGACAAATTTTAAATAATTTTTGAACAATTTTAAATAGTTTTTGAACAATTTTAAAACATTTTTGGGCAATTTTTACACAATTATAAAATTATTTTAGTAAATTCTGATTTAAGACTGAAAATGGTGTAGTGTTAAATAAAATACATAATGAAAAGGCTGAAAAAATGCAAACAACAGCCCAGCTAAATTCAATTAAAGGTTAAAAAATCTGTTTAACTTGATTTTTCAAAAATTTTATTTAAAATTGCAAAACTGCATAAATTCTAACCCTAATGAAATTTTAAACTAAAATATAAAAAATGATTTAATAAAAAAATTAAAAAAAGTTCATCAGAACTATTTTCTCAGTTTGAATAAATGCTTTAGATTTAAAAAAAATATACGATATACTATAACTTGTGCTCTACAGGTTGGTTGAAAAGTTCCTGCTCTCACCAAGAGATGGCACTGCTAACTCCAAACTCTTTTTTTTCTCAAGTTGGTATAACTGTCCTGAGAACACATGCAAAGTTGCAAGTCATTCTGTCAATTCTTTCGCTGTTTACAATCCATTTGAAGTTGACGTGTCATCGATTTTTTTTAATATGGAAAAAATTTAATATCGTGCAGTCATTAGATTCTTTGTTTTGAAGGGTTTAAAAGCAAAGGAAATTTATGAACAATTGTTAGAAGTGTATAAGGAGTCCTCACCTTCAAAACGCACCGTTGAATTTTGGGCTGGTGAATTAAAACGTGGTCGTACCAGCCTTAAAGACGATCCACGCGAAGGACGACCAAAAACTGCAACCACAGCAGAAATTATTGAGCAGGTACATAATATGGTTAGTGAAGATCCAAGTTTGACTAAGCGTGAAATTGCTTATGTCATTGGCATCACAGACGAAGGAGTACTAAATATTTTACATAAAGAATTACGTATGAAAAAACTGTTTGGAAAGTTAGTGCCAGGCACATTAACAATTCAACAAAAACTGGATCGAAAACAAATTTCTCAGCGTAATTTGGAGCGTTTTGAGCCGAATAAAACCGACTTCTTGCGTCGTTTTATAACTATCGATGAGACTTGGATCTACCACCATGATCCTAAATTGAAACAGGACTGAAGCTGGTTGTTCAGCTCCAAAGCAGGCGAAGTCACAACGATCAGCAAAGAAGGTTATGGCATCAGTTTTTTGGGATGCAAAAGGAATTTTGTTGATTGATTATCTTCAGAAAGGTAAAACAATCAACTCTGAATATTATTGCAGCCTTTTGGATCAGCTGGATGAAAAAATTCCTGAGAAAAGACCTGGTTTAAAGAAGAAAAAAATCATTTTTCATCAACACAATGCACCTGCTCACAAAAGTGTTTTGACGATGGCTAAATTCAAAGAATTAAAGTACGAATTGCTTGAACATCCACCGTATTCACCAGATTTGGCTCCCAGTGACTACTATCTCTTCAGAAATCTCAAACAATTCCTTCGTGGAAAACATTTTTCGTCGAATAAAGAGGCCATAGCAGCCGTAGACGGTTATTTTGCAGACTTTCCGGAAAACCATTATAAGGATGGGATAAAATTATTGGAAGATCATTGGAACAAGTGTATTGAGCTTCTAGGAGATTATATTGAATAAAAATATATATTTCGTAACAAAAACAGTATTCTTTCATTTCGAGCGCAGGAACTTTTCAACCAACCTGTAGAAGCAATGAAGAGTGACTTTTTAAGATATGCATCGGGTTTATTTGAAAAAGACTAGCAATAGAAAATACCAGAACCTACATGATAGTTATATTATTTTCCACAATAAGTCGTTATCACAAATATAAATGAACGCCTAGAGGTATGTGATCAGTTTGAGATAGATCGTTAAAACGGCAACAACTCGGGAAAGGTTAAAATGTTAATTTTTTCCAAAATTATGAAATTTTGAACAAAAACAACTTAAAGGCAGGAAAAGTAGTAAATTTGGCGTTTTTAGCCATAAGAAGGTCAGCAGTAGGTTATCCAAAAGACTTAAATAAATTTTTTTCAATAGTTTACACATAATAATCCATGGTTAAAAATGCGAAATTAATATTTAAACAACAAAAACTTACGTAAAATAAACAAGTTTTCGTTTATTTTACGAAATTAATTGTTATTTTTAACTATATATGCATTATTATCAGTGTACGTATTAGCCAAAATGAGAAAAAAATTATTATTTCTTGTTTGTAAAATTTTATAATAAATAAAATCTATAATAAAATATCGCAAATATTAAAAATTTACTGATTAAAGAAAACAATGAAACTTCTTTTCATCTAAATCCCAAAATAACAATAAAAGTCACGTTTTCATGTCCGAAAAAAGTAAAAAAACTTTATTTTGGTTTCTTTCGTAATAGAATAAAAAAGATTTTTTTCTTCTTACAAACTTAAGTACAAGTCTAGAAATAGAACAACAACTACAGTTAAAAGGCAATCACTTTCATCATTTATTTTTATACATATAAAAACAAACAAAAAAAAGACAACATTTTTAGATAAAATCAGTTTTTCTTTAGAACTTATTTTAAGTTCTAAGAAAAATTCTAAGAAAAGTGGAAAAAAATAAACTTGGCAAAGTTACAACAAAATGTCCTAAAATATTAGCATGTTCCAATAAAAATATAGTAGGAGAAAAAAAATGCTACACTTACTTAAAACAACTTCATTCACAGGAAAAATATTTTCGAAAAAAAATAATGATAGAAAATGTTTAGGAATAGTCAATAATACAAGTATAACATTATATTTTACACTATGCACTAAATAAACGGTGTTGTCAGTTCTGTTTAACAACTAACCATATATTGCTGCCTTACATATATCTTCAATGAAGAGCCTTACAACGAGGGAGTAGTATCTAGTATGTACATTAACTTAAAAATACAAAAAAAAATGAAAAGCCACAATATTAGCAAATATTGAAATGCAATTTCCTTATAACAAACTGTAGGAGGAATCGCTTTTAGTTGTGCTGACTATAGAAATAAAGAAAACACTTACAAACAGCATTATTTAAAACATTTCCTTGGGAAATGAATGTCTTTATTCATGAATGCATGTCTTCCTTGTACGACTGTTTTGGCATTACTAGTTACGATATCTATTTTGTAGGCCACTTAAAGTTAGATAATGTTTTTGAATCGAAATATTTATGCAGTCAATTATTGATTTGTAAGTTGGTGTATTTAAGGGAAAGTATTCTTAGCTAAACACCCACAAAACAGTATCAGCTGTGGCCACCGAAATCGTTAGCAACCCAGCAAAAATAAATTCTTAAGGAATCAATTTTTCATTGATTTCAAAGTATCACTTAGTTCTGATTTTCATCTTCTAAAGGAGTTCTTTTTCACAACTTCCAAAAAAGTGAGTTTTAATGAAATGTAGCTGTTTTCAAAGCTATGAAGGCTAACTTATTTTAAAAAACAATCAAAGTTAAATGTTAACCACAGATATTTTGATATTAATTTGATATTCATAACTATGATTAAGTACTTAACTTTCGTTATTTAAAAATAAGTTATCAGGTTTAAGTGATTTGTATCAATTTTTAACTTCGAATTTCAAATAAAGTAATTTAATAAATAAGGCTCTGAATATGCCGTTATAATTTAACCAGCAGTCAAACTTAAACTTTATATGGGAAACAACAACAAATGTGTCAAATTTACTGATATAGTTAACGGAAAATTGGGAAAACGATTACTGAATATTTGGGAATATTTGGGAAGAACAAAAGATCTAATTTTTCACTAAACCATAAGAACTGCTTTAGATGCAATAAAAAAGAATCATAAAAGAAGACTTCCACCCTATGACACCCCTTTGTAAAAATCTTTAGGTACGATCCAAATTTTCACAACACCGGAATCAAAATCACTGCTTCTTTTTCTCTTCTTTTGTCACTTTTTTTGCTGGGAATAAAATCCTGGCGGTTACGAAAACTGTCTTCATATTAAATTATATTTTTAGTTGTGAAAGCCAATATTCTGTTGTTTTATTTAATATTGACATTCCACATTAATGTTATAAGGTTTCACAAAATATTAGTTTTAAAAAATTAAATTTTCAATTTCATACACATAAAAAAATAAAACCGAATTTCAATTAAAATATTAATATTAATAGGCACGATGTCTCAAAACTAATGTTATAATTTGTATTCAATATTTAAGGTAGACAATGTTCGTTATATACAAGGGCGGATCAATAAGTCCGTGAATTTTCGAACTTCCCTCGTAGTTATGTGGAATGCAAAGCTGCTTCCATCAAGTACCACCTGTTAGTACACTACTGTCAAATTTTGAGCAAGAACTGTCATTTACTTTGCGTTTAACAGCTGTTCAAAACATACAACCTCGTAGATTTTTTTTTAAATGGAAAAAAGTGAATTCCGGTTGCTCATTAAACATTATTTTTTTGCGAAAAAAAAACATCAATCAAATCAAGTTAAAGCTTGATAAATACTATGGCGACTCTGCACCATCGATTTCAATGGTAAAAAAGTGGTTTACTGACTTTCGTTGTGTCCTTACAAGCACGGAAGATGCCGAACGCTCTGGATGGCCAGTTGAGGTTTCTACACCCAAAACAATTGAAAAAATTCACGATATGGTGTTGGCCGATCGGATATTGAATGTGCGATAGATTGTGGAAGACATAGGCATTTTATATGGCAGTGTGGATTCGATTTTAACTGATCAGTTCGATTTAAGAAAGCTGTTTGCAAGATGGGTGCCGCGTTTGCTCTCAATTGACCATAAACGTAATGGTGTGGCAACTTCAAAGGATTGTTTGGAGTTAATTAACCCATAATTCTATAAAGTTTTTGCAGCGTTTTGTAACTGTGGATGAAACATGGATCCATTACAACATTCCAAAAACCAAGCAGCAGTCTAAACAATGGGTTTTTCCGGGTGAACCGGCTTCGAAGAAGGCTAAGATAAGTTTGTCGGCCAATAAGGGGATGACAACAGTTTTTTGGGACGCACGCGCGATAATCCACATCGATTGCCTTCAAAAGGGAAAAACAATAAACGGCGAATATTATGCCAACTTATTGGACCGATTTAACGAAGATTTAAAAAAACGACCACATATGGCCAAGAAAAAAGTTGCACACGTGTGTAATCTCAATGGCAAAATTTCATGAATTGGGCTACGAATTGGTACCTCATACGCCATATTCTCCGGTATTAGCCCCAGTAACTATTTCCTATTTCCAAACCTAAAGAATGGCTCGGTGGAAAGAAATTTTGCTTCAACGATGAAATTATTTATCAAACAAATGCCTATTTTATGGACCACGAAAAATCCCGTTTTTTGGAAGGGATACAAAAACTGGAGAAACGTTGGATTATCTTGAAAAATATTTTTTTTTTGCAAAAAAAATGTGTTTCATTCTAAAAGTCACGGACTTATTGATCCGCCCTCGTATTATCTTAAATAAAACAGGTTCGTTGGTCAAAATATAAAAATAATATTACCCCCTTTTGGAACAATAAAAGAAGGTGTTTTCTATCTTCGGTTACCGGGCCGTACAAGGCGTATATTAATTCAGTGAAAATTTTACATATTTTGATTTATACATTAATCTACTCAGTCTGTATACTAGTGTTATCTTTGAACTCATTAACCTAGATAAATAATTTATAATTTTCTTTATTACCATTTCAATAATATCTTATTAGAATTCCAACACGGTTGAAATATTAAAAATTATTTTATTATTAAAATATTTGTTTTCCAAAGTTTGATAAATAAAATTTATATTCTTCTTTTTACTATTTTCATGATAATAATAATGTGGTTGTTGGTTACTATTATTGTGTTCATTATTATTTATTTATTATGACTGATAATAAAATTTTAACATGCAACAAACATGTAAAAAAAAATATACAAATATAAAAAGTAAAGTCGGGCATGTGGACTATATGATATTCTACACTAAGTACAATTTGGGTATTTTTTTGGGAAGCGGTCCAAATTCATTGAAGGATTCTGATCTTTATTTTATGAAAAAGTAGAGAAACATTTGAATAAAATTGCCGAAAAAGATCATTTAAGCAAATACCGGGAAGTTGGGTTTATACACAGAGAAAACATATTCATGAAAGCAACTGAAATTCTAGCCAACCGGAATGGTTTAGTTGAAGCCACCGAAATTTTTATTTGTGGCCACCAAAATTCGATTAATACAACAGAATTTCAATTGAAACTATATATTTAAATTGTATTACGAATACAATTGGTTGTGTCAACCATATAATTCGGTTGCTGCAACCGAACTAATCAGTTGGCAAAACATTCGGTTGTCTCAATAAATCTGTTTTTTATGTGTAATATACCTTGTTTCCATATAAACTTTATTTAGCCACTTGGTTCAAATATGGTTCGATTTTTCTTAAATTTGAAGTCATCAGCACAAACATATTATGCCCTGTCCATGTAGTAGTGTAGGGTATAAATACAGAGCGAACAAAAAATTATGTACACCCAGGAAAAAGTATCAGTTGTGGTCATCGAATTTGTTGTCAATCAAATTATGGCAGTTACGACAACTATCTTCATATTAAATTGTATTTTTATTTGTGAAAGCCAATATTCATTCAGTTGCTATTATTACGTTGCACAAAATTTTATTTTTAGATTTTTTCCGAATCGAACCTAGGCATTCAGATTCATAATTCACACTCTTACTTACTGCACCACAATTTAATTTAATTTTCTTTAATATATTTGTTATAAGTATTTGGTATGAATATTTTATTCTTATTAAAAAAATATTTTTTGAACTCAGAGTACAAGGCAAGCTCTCTACCTACTATCCCACAATTACTTATTTTGAATTTAACCCTCCGATAAGTGAGAAGGTCCCTAGGGACCTTTTTGCCTTTTCAAAGTGAAATTACTCCTACTTCGGCCACTAAAACCCCCCCCCCCCCCCCCCCGCAAAGTTACTCTAGTGGAAGCCAGTGACAGTGAAAGAGTTTGACGCCTTTGTAGCTATTCTTTTGTATGCTGGACTCACAAGATCAAACCATGAACTAGCTATGGAATTATGGGGCGCAACGCGTTGCCCAATATACAAAGCTGCGTTGTCGTACGATCGCTTCATGTGTATAAAGCAATTTATTCGATTCGACAATGGAAATACTAGACAACAGCGACTCATCAACAGCAAAACTGCGGCTATTGACGATATTTGGCAAATGTTGCAACATAACTTGGCAGCAGCTTACACTCCTCATGAAGCACTAACAGTTGATGAGCAGTTGTTCCCTTACAGACGCCGCACCCGCTTCACGCAATATATTCCGTCAAAGCCAGCTGAGTATGGTCTGAAAGTATGGTGGTTATGCGTCTCACAGAGTTATTATCCTGTGAAGGGCATGATATATTCTGGAAAACTGCCAAACCAACAACGAGAGATAAACCAAGGGCAGAACGTAGTGCTGGATCTTGTGGAAAAATATTTAGATGCTGGCCGTACTATATACGCGGATAATTTTTTTACCACTCTTGAATTGGCGCGTATTTTGATGAGGAGGAAGACCGCATATGTTGGTACAGTGCGCTACAACAAAACATTCATTCCACAAGAGTTCAAGAAGAACCCGAAGCGCACCATTAATAGTACATTATTTGGGTTCAACGAAGGGGATATAGCGTTATGCTCATACGTGCCGAAAAAAAATAAAGCGGGTGAACGTGCTCTCCACAATGCACTACACCTGCCGCGTTGACGAGCAAACCGAGAAGCGGAAGCCCTATGCCATATTAGATTACAACGCCAACAAATGCGGCGTTGATACCATGGATCAAATGCTAGGCACTTACAGCTGCAAAAGAGCAACACAACGATGGCCGTTGGCCATGTTTTATAATATGCTGGACGTCGCTGCATTGGCTGCTTTTACGATTTACAACGAAATAAAGCCTATAAAAAGGACTGACAGACGGCGGTCGTTCTTGTTACTGCTAACAAACAATTGGCCACACCAAATATCGAAGAACGTGCCCCGAACAACCATATAACCTCATATCCAAGGATACGCAATGCGATGGAAACATTCGATGTCAGGGTAAGAAAAACATCTTCAAATTCAAGAATAGAATATATATTTATTTGTTTTTCATTTTTCTTTTCATTTCAGGTATTACCAAGACCGATGGAGGGCAATGCACCGTCGTTTGCGGCTAGGTCAAGTAGACCGTCATGCCGCCTTTGCTTTTCGGAGTACGGGCGGCAGCGGAAAACGCGGGCATACTGCTTCGGCTGCGGCAACGCTGTTTGTGGAGGACATAGCACACTTTTACATCGCTGCAACACTTGCGCACAGGGCGGGGGACAAGAAGTACACGCTCAACAACAATAATTTTTAAACTTTTTTATAATTGTCTTAAGAAAATTCAAGCAAAAAAAAAAAAAAAAAAAATTAAAAAAATTGAAAAAATTATTTTTGTATGTAGAATTTAGTTATAAACAATAAAAACAAAAAAAAATCAAAAAAAAAATTTTTATATGAAAAAAACATGATTTACAAAAAAGGTCCGTAGGGACCTTTTCACACGGCCGTGAAGTTCAGAACTGTCACTCATCGAAGGGTTAAATAATTTTTTAGAAAAATGAATATAGCAGAAAATTTGTTTACAAATACCAATCGTTAGTGGCTTCTATAATCAAAACAATCCACAATTCGGTTGGTACAACTGCAACCTAATTTAATGAAGAATTTGGTCAGGATAACCTTGTTTGTAGTTACCACTTTCGAATATCGAAAATTTTTTAAAAAATTTTCTAGATTGTATTAATTTTCCAGTACATTCACTAATAAATGCTTCTACTGTACACAATTTCTAAACGAATTTTATTCGTAAAGTTGATTGGTAATACCAATAATTGGATAATAATATTCTTTTTTAGTTCCTTTTCCCCCTTTTTAATTCCCAGTGCCATATTTTTGCTATAATATCTTTTCTCTGGGTGTATTTAGATTTTTAGCATATACATCATTATATTTATTTCTTTTATAATCAATGAAAATATTTTGGAAATTCAATATAACCAAAAAAAAAACATTATAAACCATATCAATTGTTATCATATTGTGGGCAACTGATTGAAAGAATAAATAAACAAACAATGCTTATGGATATTTACCATAAAGCATCAAAGCTTAATTTGTTCCACTCTATTAGGTTTTTTTCGTTTTTTCTTTGTATTTTTTTTTTTGAAAGGATATTCAATTTCAAAAGTTTTACACATTTTTCTAAGCAATTGATTAGTCAATGGTTTATGTAAAGCCAAATATTAAATAATTTTTTAAAAATATCAGAAAATCAAATATTCTAACTAAAATCAAAGTACATTTGAGTGAAGAGAATGTGAAAAATTTTGGATGTTGTTGATTTAAAGGAAATACCGGTATGTAAATGAATAAATTAATCTAATTTAAATTAATCTTTTGATACTGAACCCCAAAATAGGTGTTTTAATTTTTTTAAGTTTTTGGCTTTCCAATTCCATACAAATTTTTTATGGGAAAACTTGAAAAAACGAAATTACATATTTTTGTGTTCGGAGAAAAAGTTTGAGCACTTGTCCCGTGATCGGTGCAAACAGGACCCGTCTCAAAGGAACTTTTCTGTGACAGGTCCCATGATTGGTGCAGACAGGACCGGTCTAAAAGCCTATCCCATGCCTGTTGAAATAGAACCGATTTGACTTGTCCCGTGACTGGCGAAAAGAAGACCGCTCTACAAAAGTTACAAAGAAAATAGTTTTGATAAATTAAAATGTGAAAATTTTAAAACATTTTGTTCTAACTTTCACTTGAATTTTTAATTTAATAATTCTAGGATAGAAATTAGAACAAATTTTTGGAAAACAATACAAATATTAATTTCAACGGGGCCGCCCTAGTAAAAATCAAGGGCCCTCAGGGTTACATTTGCCCATCGTTTGCATATTAATTTTAAGTATTTTATTTTGAATTTTTTTATTGCTAAATTGTTTTTTTTAAATAATTTTAATTTAATTAGGACTGATTTTTATTAATTTAAATTTAGATTATTTGATTTTTTTATTATAATTATCGAAATTTCAATTAATATTTTATTGCGGTTTCTGGATTTTAATAATGTGTTCTTCAGTTAAAAACAAATTTTCTTTTTGTTTCCTAATTTGTAGTTACCCTATGGGTAATGATCAGTCAAATTGACCTCAAAGAACCTATTTCGTGGCCTTTCATCCCAGGGCATATCAGAAAATTGTAGTGTTTCCAATTATTCGACCCTGCCGATTAATCGGTTGGGTCATTATTCGCAAAATGAAGAAAATTGATTAATCGGTTATTCGTGTCAATTATTCGGAAAAATTAGCGATTAATCCATTAATCGTTTTATGCAAAATAAATGTATTTCTTTCATTAATAAAAACATAAAGTTCTGCTTTTTGCTGAAATATCAAGTTAAGTCAAGAGTTGGTTTAGGACAATTTAAAGCATGCTGAGATTTTTTTTAGAGGAATCTGAAGACTCTTAAAAAAGAAAATGTCAGACGAGTTCAGTGAAAGTAAACCCTTAAAAACGGAGTGTAGATAGTGTTTTACAGAAGTGGGACATTTTGTCGAAATTGGTTTTTATTTTCTTTATATCATACTCTACAGATTAAAAAAAAAATTCTAAATAACAAGAGCTTCATTCAAAAATATTATTATTATTTATTTATATTATTCATATAATTACAAATTATATCCTAATACCCTAACCGAGCACTAGCAACAAAGGCCATCGGCGCGTTGTAGCGAAAACAGACCAGAACCTCTGGTGGGAATCGAACTCATGACCCCCGCACTGATAAGCTAGCACGCTACCAACTAGCCTACCGGGACGCTCAAAAATATTCAATAACAAATTCTTAAAAATATGATATAAATAATATTTGTGTAATTCACAATGTTTGATAGAACTGCTATTACTGTTCCCTGACTCTTTCACTATCTGGTTTAAGCTTTAGAGTTAATGAGGTTAGCTTTTAGAGAAAAATATAAAAATTACTCATATTCCTCACAAGTCTTTACAGTTAAGAATAAGCGAATTTTTAAATAATTTTGACTAAACCACTTAATTCTACTGAAGTTTCTACTTCATTAAATTTTGTTGATAAATCAAAAATTGTTTCATAGAATTTTAAATGAAACTGTTTTTTTTTAGAAAATATAGTTTTTGAATTTAAAGCAATTTTATATTATTATTTTATAAGTAACTTCATAGTGCTTGTTAGGAATATACCTAGTCACATGTTTCATTGCTAAGGAGAAAAATATACATTTAAATATATATTCTCTAAAACTTCACATTCCGATGAGATCTTTTGTCAGCTCGAAATTCATTTCATTCATTAAATTTTTTGGCCATAAAAATATAATTTTATATTATTTAAAATTTATTTTTTAAAGGAATTGAAACAAAAATAAAAATAGTCTATCATATTTCCTAAAGCCTATATAACATTTGCTTTGTTTCAGTCGATTTGAAAATGATTTGTTTGTATTTTAGTTGATGTTTTTTTCTACGATTTTCTTGCCAAAGTTAAGAAAATTAGAAAGTTTTAAGAAAAATAAAAAAATTCATATTAAAAATTGAACCGGTTAGTCGATTTTTTTTATTTTATTATTTGTTTATTATTTTTATTTTTTATTTAATTTTCTTGTAATTTTCATTTTGCTTTTTTTTTCTTTTGTATTTATTTTACAGGAAACCGGTCCCTGTTGCAATGTACCAGTCATATCCAGTGACAGGTTCGTAAAAGGATCGACACAAAATACTAAAAGTACAATGGTGAGCAAACAATGACTTGATATGTCAAAAACATTTTAAGAATATTTTGTTTTTATAAAAAACCTTAGTAAATTTAAAAGGAAAACTTTTAATTCCCAACCCATTCATTTTGGGGTCTAACTATACTAACTTAATACATTCCTCTGGCATAAGAATCAACGACGCAATCTAAAAAAAATATATATAAAAAATTTTGAGAAGGAAAATCAGAACCGGAATGTTGGCTAAAGTGAGCCCCCTAATATTTTTCTTCTCATATATAAGGGACATCTAAACGTATAAGTAATATAATACATTTAGATGTCCTTAATAACTATCATTCTTTTGGAAAAAGCTGTCATTTTTGGCAAATGGCATCGTGTGCGTGTTTGTTTTTGACTTTCGTGAAGTGACCACGAGGGAAATTTATAGTGAATAATATTGCCTCAAGAAGGAAAGATTTTGCAAGTCAGCGACGAAGTAGACGATTTTTCATCAAAATCGATCATGACATACGAGGCTCATTTTAATATTAGTGTTTATCATTTTTGACCAACAAATCTTGGTAACCCGAATTGGGCTTACCGTCGGGTCGAAACAGATTAATGGGGATATGGGTGCGAGCGTCTGTGTCCAATGGGCAAGTACCATATTCCAGGCGGAGATTTTCGCTATCTATGTATGCGCATCAGATTGTTTTGGAAGGGGCACAAGTGGGCACTTATTTATGTTCTTTCTAAAATTGTCTTGGACTGCATTGAGTCTTGGACTAAGCCTAAGCTGGGTTCCTGGCTGGATAACTGTGGCATGCGGACAACGAACGGGCTGACAGGTTGGCCAACTGCAGGTCCCGTCGTCACTTCTTTGGACCTAAACCTTTCTGTAGTGAACCTGCGGGGTATATCATAAAAAAACTTAGGATGTGGAGGGAATCCAAGTCCGTTAAGTGCTGGAATACTACCATTGGCCAGCGCTAGGCGAAGAGATTTACTGCTCCATCTAATGAACACACCAGGAGACTTCTTTCTCTGAACACGAAGGACCTTTACGGGATTTTTCACTTGGCACTGTAATCTAAGATACCACTTAAGGATGCTTGTGGATTTTGGGAAATCGAGGTTACGACAGCGGATCATATACTCTGCCTATCAGCAGCCGCATGACTTAGCAAAATTCTCTGTTTTGGGGAATGGAAATACACGCATAATTCATGAAGTACCAACCTCTCAAAATCCATGTACTGTGTATAGTTACGGAGAAAAAGGAAATTGGATTTTATTTTTTTCGAAGGAGCCGACGGCAACAATATTACGGTAAATGCCGACCGCTTTAGAGCCATGCTGACTGAATCTTTCGCACAGGAGGTGATCTGAATGAATTTATAAGTGCGAATAAACATAATCAGTTAAAACCCAAATTAATTTTCACTTTAAACAAAAGTTATAGCGAAACAAATATTTGAATTTACGATACACAATGTTCAACGAATATTTTCTTTAAAACGTAGGCGAGTAACATGCTGCGAATTTCTGAGCAAATTTCTCAACATTTTACTAGAAATAAAATAATACAATTTCTTATTTTTTTGCTTATTTCTAGATAAATTTAAAACTAGTTCTAAATTTTTTCTAAAATTTTTATATATTTTTTTTTTAATTGCCCATATTTAATTGAATTGGCATATACAAATTTCCAACATTTTCCGAAGAAAAACAAAATCAAAATTTAATGCCAAACAGAAATACTTTACGATGGGTGATTCCACAAATAACGAAAAACAAAAATATTGGGAAATGTATCAAAATCTTAATATCTTGAAATCTTACTTTATGATCCGTAAGGATGGTATAATGGAGAACTTCCGTCTAGTGAATGTGTTTTTTTTTGTGTAAGATGGATATTCCACTTTGTGCCTTCTTTTTGAATCAGGTGGTTAATCTAAACATGTACCGAAAATTCCCGTGCTTAAAAATTTCACTGCAGGAATTGCCTATATGATTGGAACTTTTCATTAATTTAATGCAGTTTTTCATTAAATTTTATGGAAAATTTTGTTTTATTTATAAAAAAAATTTTACACATAAATTACGAAGTGTATCATTAAATTAAAATAATTTTACATTCTCTTTGTGAATAAAACTTCATTAGTTAAATGAAAAATTGCATTTAAGTAAAAATCTCTCTGGGTTCATAATGTACGGGACTGTGATATAAATCATTATTTCAAAAAACAAAAAATATGTGAGCCTTGTTCATATTTATGCTGTTATTTACAAATGTTTATACATATTTATTTAAAAAAAAATAAAGGGTGTCCCAAGAAGAACGCAATTTTAAAATTTTAAATAAAACACAGATATTTAAAAAAAAAATCGTGAAACTTTATTATACCGTAAAGTAGGCAGAATGAGGTTATGTATGGAACAATATATCGTGCAGATGGCCGCCGCGGCTTTGCTGGCATGCACGCGATCTTTTAATGAAATTTTCAATGACCGTTTTGCATGAATGCTGCGGTATTTCATTAATGCAGCGTCCAATTTCCTCTTTTAAGGCTTGAGTCGTCGTCGGCTTATTCGCGTAAACCATCGACTTCAAAAAACCCCAAAGAAAAAAATCTAATGGTGTTAAATCGCACGATCTAGGCGGCCAATTCTGATCTCCAAAACGCGAAATAACACGACCGGGAAATGACTGATGCAGCAATTGAATTGTTTCTCTGGCTGTATGACATGTGGCGCCGTCTTGTTGGAACCACATGCCCTCCACATTCTTTCTTCAATTCTAAGCAAGAAAAAACTGGTTATCATTTCACGATACCGAACACCATTGACTGTTTGCGCTTGACCTGCCTCATTTTCATAAAAAAAAGGTCCAATGATTCCTCCAGCCCAAAAACCACACCACACAGTGACACGTTGAGGATGCATTTGCTTCTCGTGAATCACTCGAGGATTTTCCTCACCCCAAATGCTACAATTCTGCCTATTGACGAAGCCATCAAGATGAAAATGGGCCTCCTCGCTGAAAATGATTTTATCGGCAAAATCAGCATTTTCATCTTGTCTCTCCAATACCCAATTAACGAACTCCCTTCGCTGTCCATGGTCAGCTGGCTTCAGTTCCTGAGTCAATTGAACTTTGTATGCATGAAGATGCAAATCTTTCGTCAAAATTCGCTGCAAAGTGGATTTGGAGACACCAATTTGCTGAGCTCGGTGTCGAATTGAGGTGGATGGAGTTTGAGCGACATCATCACGTACAGCTGCGACATTTTCGGTCGATCGACCTGGTCGATGGCGCGTTGTTGTCTTTACATCACTAACAGACCCAGTTTCGGCAAATTTATCCATTAATCTCTTTACAGTTGACTCTTTTGGAGCATTATTGTGACCCCAAATTGATCGCAATTTGCGAACTGTAGCCGCAAAACTTTCACCATTTTGGTAAAACAATTTCACAATGAGAATGCGTTGTTCATTCGTGTAGCGCTCCATTTTTACTAACCTCGTACCTTCTACTAGCAAACAATAACAATTGTTCAAATGTCAAACAATGACACTTCGAATGTTGCCAGATTTAAAAATTGCGTTCTTCTTGGGACACCCTTTACAAACTAAATGTACGTTTTGAAAGCATTATCCTTGAAGAACGGTTTTATATTTCTTTCATTTAATTATCATAGCACAGTTGTGATTGGCATGTAATATAAAAAACAATATGAATATTTCCAAGAGAAATGATTGATGATTGTTTAAAATTACATGATTGTGTAATGTAGTTCCAAGTAGGTACAATAAAAAAAAAAAAAAAAAATGTATATTTAAAATAATAAAATTATTTGTATATTACAAGCTTATTTTACACCAAATAGTTAAAATTAATTTTAAAATCATTTAAAGCATTTAAAAGATTTTTGTTTAATTTTATAATAATTTCAAAAATAACATAAAAAATTATTTCTAAAAATCTATGAAATTTCGTTGGAAATTTGCCAATGAAACTATATATTTCATAAATGTATTTTTTTATAAAATTTTGTTAAAAGTTTCAATTAATATATTTAAATGAACAAGATTTTTTTAAAAAAATTATGAAATTGTAAAAATAATGCTAAACAACTTTTCATTTATTTTGTGACCAAAATTTCGAATTTTTTTCATTGTCTGAGTAAGGCGAAAGTTATAATGGTAGAAACATTTTTCATTATACTTGAAATGTTCCTTTCATCGAAATGTACCTTTACATTTCTTAATACCTTTTTTATTAAAAACTCCAATTGATATTTTATAAATAAAATTTAATGTAGTTTTATGAAATTTTATAAATATCATAAATTATTAAAATTCTATATAATTTTTTTCACTCGTTAAACTATTATATCTTATCAATGTGATGAAGCGCATTTAATAAAAAAATATTTTTATATGTATATAAAGATTTTTATTCCAACTGTCCCCCTAAAAAAAATACTTCACTTATTTTTTACACCGTGGGAAGACCTTGTAAACATCGGGTGTATTTTAACATTAGTTACAAATATCGGAATATATTAAAAAGAAAATTGCTTTTACTTTTTTTTTAGAATTTTCCTCTTTAACTAAATTTGTTTAATCTTTTTGAAGTGGGTCCTTTCATTGACATTAAAGCGACACTTTTGCTTGTTTAACCCCATTTTTACCACGTTTTAATTGGATGTTCCCAAAACTATATCTTTTCGGAATAAGTTCATACAACAAGGAAAACATATTCTAAACGGAAAGTCTTTGCTGATCGTTGTTTTTTTTTTGCAGCAACAGCTGATGAAGAGATTTTTACCTTTTTGCCGCCCCTACCTAAAAAAGTTTACAAAAACTCCATCTCAGTAGATGTCTACGTTGCAGAAGGCACACACATGCCAAATTTGAAATGCCACACTCAGAATAATATTGAGTTTACTATTTGTAGTTTAATAAAAAAGTTTTCAGTTTAGTTAAAAATACTAGAATATACATTTGTTTTAAAAAGGAATGTTTATTTTAACTTTTTATACATTTGTATTAAAAGATTTACTGTCATTTACCGATTTTTTCAATTTCATTTATTTTTTTCAAATTTTTTCATAAAACGGAAATTTGTAGTTTATTTGTTTCCGTTATTAATTTGCATGTTAAAAGAAATATGTATTCAAAAAATTGTTTGGTTATATACAAAATAATTTTAATTTGAATTGTAAGAACTTCGTAAACCCACACGTACACACACATAAGGTAATTCACACAACATGAGTTTGTCAACATTTTGCGAATTAAAAAACAAACAAAAATATCGTACAAAAACCCGAAACAGTTTTAATAAATAATCATTTATTTTTACGGAATTGGTAGGTAAAATTCATTTTTAAATGATTAATCATTTGTTTTTACTCATGTGTAACTTATTTAAATACCATTTAAAAATAAATAAACAAAACCATTTCATTTAAATGAAAAGTGAGAAGACCGACTTTTAAATGAAATATAATTTGTTTCAAAATCGTATTTTCTGGTATTTTAACTTACAAACTATTTTAAGTGTAGCTTCAGTGGTTGGACTTGGTGATTAAGGCAAACTTTTTTGCCTTCGTTAAAGGGGAAACTATTCTCATACAAGTTGGTTGAAAAGTTCCTGCGCTCACCAAGAGATGGCTCCAAACTTTTTTTTTCTCAGTTGGTATAACTGTCCTGAGAACACATGCAAAGTTGCAAGTCATTCTGTCAATTCTTTCTTTGTTTACAAGCCATTTGAAATTGACGTGTCATTGATTTTTTTTAATATGGAAAAAATTTAATATCGTGCAGTCATTAGATTCTTTGTTTTAAAGGGTTTAAAAGCAAAGGAAATTTAAGAGCAGAAATCATTGAGCAGGTACATAATATGGTTAGTGAAGATCCAAGTTTGACTAAGCGTGAAATTGCTAATGCCATAGGCATCTCAGACGAACGAGTACTCCATATTTTACATGAAGAATTACGTATGAAAAAACTGTTTGGAAAGTTAGTGCCGCACACATTAACAATTCAACAAAAACTGGATCGAAAACAAATTTCTCAGCGTAATTTGGAGCGTTTTAAGCCGAATAAAACCGACTTCTTGCGTCGTTTTATAACTATGGATGAGACTTGGATCTACCACCATGATCCTAAATTGAAACAAGAACGTTAACAGTGGACTGAAACTGGTTGTTCAGCTCCAAAGCAGGTGAAGTCACAACGATCAGCAAAGAAAGTTATGGCATCAGTTTTTTGGGATGCAAAAGGAATTTTGTCGATTGATTTTCTTCAGAAAGGTAAAACAATCAACTCTGAATATTATTGCAGCCTTTTGGATCAGCTGGATGAAAAAATTCGTGAGAAAAGACCTGGTTTAAAGTAGAAAAAAATAATATTTCATCAAGACAATGCACCTGCTCACAAAAGTATTTTGACGTTGGCTAAATTCAAAGAATTAAAGTACGAATTGCTTGAACATCCACCGTATTCATCAGATTTGGCTCCCAGTGACTACTATCTCTTCAGAAATCTCAAACAATTCCTTCGTGGAAAGCATTTTTCGTCGAATGAAGAGGCCATAGTAGCCGTAGACGGTTATTTTGCAGAGCTTCCGGAAAACCATTATAAGGATGGGATAAAATTATTGGAAGGTCATTGTAATAAGTGTATTGAGCTTCTAGGAGATTATATTGAATAAAAAAATATATTTCGTAACAAAAACAGTATTCTTTCATTTCGAGTGCAGAAACTTTTCAACCAACCTGTATTTGCTCTTCCCCGTAAAAATTTTAATTTTTAAATGGACGTGTTCAGCAGAGTTGCTGCCAGCAAATTAAAAATCCTAGATTTTTTGTTTTTTACCCATCTTTATCACGAAAATTGTCACAGGTACAAAGGACACATTTCCAATTTTAGATTTGTAGTCATTTAATTTTGTCCCCTTTGCCCATTCTTTCAATTCTACCGATTCCCGGTTCCATTTAATTTCATTCCCTTTGCAGAGTGTTTTCATTCCACTAGTTTCTAGTTTCTTTCTTTTTTGTTTCTCTTGTCTAGTGTTTAAATTCCACTCGTTTCCATTTCAATTCAATTTCGTTCCTTATGCATGGTGTTTCAAATCCATGCATTCTCCGTTCCATTTGGTTCCCCTTGTTGAATATTTTAATTCTACTCCTATTGTCTAGTGTTTCAATGCCACTCCTCCGTTCCATTTCATTACGGTCTTCTCTTTCAATTCCACTGGTTCCTAGTTCCGTTCCTTTTCGTTTCCCAATTTTAGTGTTTCAAATTCACTCCTTCTTCAAATAGATGGATCCTAGCTAAAGCGGCTTAAGCAGGTCGTTTAGCGCGGGACTTTTTCTATGTTGAAGCGATATTTTACTACACCCCTGGCGAACATTCCAAAAGACATCTTGTCAGTGAATACACCAGGGAACACATATTTCAAATATTAGGTTTCTAGCCAAAGCGGTTTGGTCAGGCCGTTAGGGGAACTCTTCCCCTTTTTTTACCAAGAAAACTCAAACAGTACATTGTAAGTCAATTAGCACATAATTTAGGGAACACGTATTTTTAATTTCAGATTTCAATCCAAAGTGGTCTGCCTAGGCCGTTAAGGGAAGTCTTTTCCCCTTTTTACCACGTTACTGGAAAAACTGAAAAAAGTACCTTATCAGTAAATTATCACCTACTTAATGGATTACAAAATTTATATTTCAGCTTTTTATTCAAAGCCGTGTAAGATTTCCCCCTTTTGAGCCCCCATTTTAACCACGTTTCTGGAGAAAATTACAAAAAGTACTTTATCCGTAAATTGGCCAATACTCTAGGAAATGGATATTTTAAATTAAATCTGTTAGCTATAGCGGTTTGGTAGACTTTTCCCTTTTTTGATCCTACCAAAAAAAAGTTCTGAAGTTCTTAACGTACAGTTTGAGCTGGGCGATGATGTGGCAGTAATATTTTTATTTTATATATGTAGGGTAATATGCTAAAAATAAGCGCCCACTTTAAGAGAAATTCAAAAAGTTGTTCCTATTTTATCATATACATATAATATAAGTTTGACTTTGAAAAGGTATACATTTTTCCTGCAGTTGTGGGCAGTTGGTAAAGAAGGCCTTATATTTTTATAACCTAAATGATTTCTAACCTTATTTGGATTAAAAATGCAACAACACCAACAAAGAATAGCTTTCTTTGCAAATGTGTTTTTTGTTTTGTGTGTGTGCCTTAACTAAGCAGTTAGCAACACTAACATTTTTGTTAAAATACTTGAGACCTATTTTTTGTAATTAAATTTTTTTCTATATCAGACTCCCAGTAGAATTTTACTCATAATTTTTAGTTTGCATTTTTTACATTATTCTTCTTTTTTAGTTTTTGCTACATCTCATGCAATATTCATAAATATGCAGTGAAAAAAAGTCTCTTAAGTACTGCGTTGTTGCTTAATGCAGCAATAGTAACAACGGTAAAAGGATTTATTAAAGTTGTGAAAAGAGTGACCAGATTGGAATTTTGTTTAGAAAAAGTATTTAAAAGCTAAACTGTATACAGCAAAATTTCCTATAACATGGTTTTACTACAAAACGATAGTTTTGTGGAACGATAATAATCCATGCATAAAATTGTGAAATTGAAGTCAAAATAACGAAAACTTTCGTAGAATGAACCATTTTTTATTTCACAAATGTTTTCTTTGTTTTAATATTTTATCATATTTTATGAGTCTGCTAAAATGGCGAATGTGACACGAAGAAAAACAAAAATTACCGTCTACCTGTCGTTAGGTTAGTGATCACGTCACGTCGCGAAGACGAAAGCTCGTTTCGTTTTGTTTTTACCCAGATTATTTATTATTCTCCCGAGTGGATTTTTATTAGAGGTGAATAATATTTTATATTCAATTAATTTTGTTTCACCTTGGACATTGTTTTCACCTCATTAAATTTTTCCACCAAAACATTTTTCATACACAAAATTGTTTTTACATTCATAAAGTTTTTAGCCTAAAAAACCTATTTCCATAAGGGTTTTCTCCACAACAAGTCCCAATTATTTTATTTAACAAATTTTCGTATTCACTTAAACATTTGGTAAAAAAAAAATCAATGTTATTGACCATTGTATTATAGTTTTAATTTAAATAGTTATATGTAAATTTAAACGTAAACATATGTTATTAAGGACTGTTGCATTTACTACAGACATACCCTTACACAAACACTTACATACACGCTGGCATTTGTATGTAAATACCGGGTTTGTTTTAATAACTGATCAACCATGTTCGTTTCCTTTCATGAATTTGATTTTTATTTTCATCTTCTAAAACACCAAAAACCTATTGATTTTTCGAATAAACCCTCATGCATTTAACGCCGCCATATAACCTATTAAACTACCTACCCACACACACACGCAAACACACATACTTTCATCCTACATATACGATAAATATTCATATAAAAAAGTGTTTATGCATGTATGGTAGGGTGGCCCATTTTGAACTTTTTGTTGAATTTGCTAGGTCTTAATTAAAATTATGAAAGAGGTCGCTATTACAAGTATACGTTCCAAATTTCAAGGGAACCACTAACACAAAGATCCATTATTTTTCCGAAGTGTACTAAAATCTCCAAAATTTTTGTTTTTTTTATTGAGATGAAAACTATGTACAATGGAAGCGTTACTAATGACAAAAACTTCTATGAGGCCAGAATGCGTTAAGTTTGCATATAAAGGACTAAAAGGACCTCCAAATTTCATAAAAGCATGTAACAAAATACTGTATAACCCTTGATGTACTCAAACTTAGATTTAGAACTTGGCGAGTTTTTACAATGTAATATGTCATTTAATAGGAATTTTAAATGCCTTTAAAACAGTGTAAACAATATTGAAATCGGTTGAGTACATCAAGAGTTATACATCAGGAGTTATACATAATCTTTTAGTCCTGTATATGCAAACTTAAAGCATTCTGCCCTAATAGGAGTTTTTGTCATTAGAAACGCTTCCATTGACATAGTTTTCATCCTAATAAAAAAACATAAATTTTAGCGATTTTAGTACATTTCGAAAAAAATAGTCGATCTTTGCGCTAGTGGTTCTGAACATATACTAGTGGAACGTATACTTGTAATAGCGACCTCTTTCATAATTTTAATTAAGACCTAGCAAAGTCAACAAAAAGTTCAAAAAGGGCCACCCTAATGTATAGTCAATAGGAAGCGAAAAATATGAAAAGATTTTGCCTTATGGATGCTGCCTGGATTTAGTGTTGAAAAAGTCATTAGAGCAGTTGTAAAGCGTAATGCATAATACCACTACTTTTATACCCTTATAGTAGTATATATATATGTATGTGACAGAATCTTAAAAGAATTTATTGTTTAATTTTGAAATTTATTGTAAAGGATTTTGGAAACTTAATTTATAAAAGAGGTGATTTTGATCACCAACTTTTTGGCTAATGTCTAAGCCAGTCTTATCCGATATAATAAGAAAAACCGGTTAGACTGAAAAATCCTCGAGTTTGAAACCTGAAACCTAACACATGTTTCAATAAAAGTTGTCACTCCAGTTTTTCCAACCTATTTAAATATAATGTCAATTTTTTTAAAACATTAGTGCAATCACTAACTATGTATGATTATATAGGGCACAATATAAAAGAATTAAAACAATCATTTCATATATAAATATATATAGCTATGCATACCGACGTATATATTTATATATAATAATATATTATTAGATAAAGCCACATGTGATTATAAATGGGCAAATCCCAGAAACTGTCCACCAAACAAAATTTTTTGAAATTTATCCTACTTAATTTTTTTTAATGGAACATTAGACTAGATATCTAATGTTGTAAATATAAAATTAAAATGTATTTGGATGATCATTAATACAAAAGTTATTGCCAAATCACACCCTACTACAGATCTCTTAATGTTATACAAAAATAAATATTTTTCAGAGCGCCCCGGTAGGCTAGTTGGTAGCGTGCTAGCTTATCAGTGCGGGGGTCGTGGGTTCGATTCCACCAGATGCTCTAGTCTGTTTTCGCTACAACGAGCCGAAAGCCTTCGTTCCTAGTGCTCGGTTAGGGTATTAAGATATAATTTGTAATTATATGTTTAATAAAATAAATAAATAAAAATAATAATTATAATAATAATAAAAATAATAATTTTTTTTTTGCGGGTTGGGAGGGGAGATGCATTTTACGCATCCCTGCCAGGTCGTCACTCTTCACAACAGGGTATCTTGGACTCCTCGAAAGCCTATCAAGCAGACCCGGGATCACCTTTACCCTTTCCAATCAATACCAGCTGCTGTATTTTCCAGACCCCCGGGAATATCCCTTCTCTTAGGCACTCATTATACATTTCGAGCATAATTTGTGCCCGCTCACTTACAATTATTTTAAGCACCTCTGCTGGAATTCCATCCGGCCCAGGTGCTTTTTGGTTCCTGAAACTTTTGGCTGCAGCTCTTAGTTCACCCTCTGTGAATGGTGACAACAAATCGTCTCTCCGAGCGGTCGTTCCGATTCCAGTTTCCAGTTCGTGGGTTGGAAAGAGTGTATTCACTACATTCTCCAATGTTCGAGCTGGGAGGTCTACAGATGCCGCTGTCCCGCCAAGCTTTTTCATGACCAACTTGTAGCCCAAACCCCATGGATCACGGTTAATGTCGTTTCGCAGTTCTTCCCATTTACGTTTTTTGCTGGCCGCAATGGCTATCTTGAGATTCTTCCTAGCTGCTCTGTATTCCCGTGCGAGTTCAATAGCCGGGTCGTTTCGTCTCGCTCTAGTATACAGTCTTCGCTGGTGAACACATAATTGCCGAAGTTGG